>SNQJ01S0034828.1:1116-15287 GCA_010110895.2 Picea sitchensis | reverse complement strand
ACTGGCAAACAGAGACGCAGTCTCACAACATCGTGGTCTCAGCTCAGGGGTGGCTAGTGGTACATCCGCTGGGAGTCACTAAGCCTACGGTTGGGTGGAAATGAGCACCCCTCTCAGCAGTTGCTTAACCGTGGTGTTATTTATGATAAGTGTTTTGCCTCAGGCATCTGGAAATATATGTATTATGATAATTATGCTCATAAGCTATGAAACTGTGAATGTTTTCATTATAAGAAGGTCTGTGTAGTATTTTGATCAGTACTAGTAATTGTATATGCTTATAACAGAAAAACCATGCCTGGCTTATGTTGATAAATGAATCTAATTATGCATAAGTTGAACCAAGTCAGACCTCCAGTCCATTCTCGGGAATTTGTTTCCCCTTATCTGTATCCAGGAATGCCCCAGAATAGACCTCTTCACAGAGATTCCCTCCTTGGAAAGGTTTACCAAGAACCTGGAAAAAGGACTTGAATGTGCAAGTCTTGACAACCCTGTATGAAGATGAATGACCTTCTTAAAATCTCGAAGTAGCAGCGTAGGGATAAGTATTGATCAACGGATGAGATCCTATCAGGGGATCTGCGGTCATTCACGACTGTTAAATCGAAGGAATAAACGAGGGCGTGAATTGCCTTAACCCTTTTTCCTCTATCTTCCTGAATAGCGAGGAAATCGGAATCGTAGACCCCTAGGGTCCATGAGAACATATGGACCGTTGGTTTTTCCACGTCCAAGGAGCAGTGGGAAAGGGTGCCCCATCGGGACCGATCTGAACCATCAGATCTTAGCTAGAAAACCTGACAGTCGTTAGATATATAGGGAGATAGATGACGGTTAAGCCCTCGTGAATAGGGGCAAAAGCATCTGAGCCATCCATCCGAGGAGGATAGGTGGTAGAGATCCAGGGATGTCGCAAACTCAGAGGTTTGCAAGGTAAAATCCCAAAGGTTGGGTGCTCCAAGTCGTGAGTAGCGATGTGCTGAGAGCCGAGCCCGAGAGAACACATGACAAAACTTCAAGGTGGGGCCCGCGTGATTGACGGGTGGACACGCATCGCCTAGAGAAGGGAGTCAATGCTCCGTTGACTTCTTGTATCTCGGGGATTCGCGGGAGAAGGGCATGAGAGCTCAACACTTGGAGTTACGAAATCACGAGTAGCGAGAATGCGAGAGGGAAAAATTAAATTTCACTTCTCGAGGGAAGGTGCCAAGATTCGACGCTACAACTCGCGAAGGGGCGAGTTGCGAGCAGTATGAAGGGAAGGTCAACCTTTGCTGACTTTCAAGTCTCGGAGGATCGCATAAGGGAGGAACGAGAGTTCAACCGTTGAACTCACGAAGCGACGAATAGCGAGAGGAGCTAGAGTTTAGTCTAGCCGGCGGTCATGCACAGAGGATGCTGACAGAAGGAAGCTATACCCATTTCGTGATCTCGGGTATCGATGATTTGTGAAGAAAATTCGAGGGTCTTCGACTCACGACTTCCGAGGTCGCGAGTTGTGAAAGACACCTTCATTTAGGCATGTATGTGGTCCTATCGAACTAGGGACTAAAGAAAGGGAGCTAGTGCTTTGTCGTTAAGCGACAGGTAGATCTGGACGGGCAAAATCTACGCGCCCGGATCTACGGCCAGGGTTTCATTCCGAAGCCCCCTTGCCATTCTACCTTCAAGATTGGACTCAATTGTATCACTGAGTCACAAAACCCGAAAAGGTGTCTGGTTTGTTTGGCCTGTGGTCCTAACCCAGGATCACAGGGAGGTGAAAAGGGAAGAACTAGCCTACACTAGACCCTCGGAGGACTTCGGGGAATTCTTCCCCTTGAGGAAAAACGAGAATTTTATTACGTTGTAGTGGGTATATGACACTTTGGGTTTTCTCACCACAACAAAATACATGTCCTCTTCTTTCCTAACTTCATCCAGAAGTTCCTTCCCACTCATGATAAGTATAGTGTTGCTTGTCTCTTCTTTCACCTTCTTGTCCTCAATTGGCAACAACATATGCCTCCTACCATTCTTTTCTAGGGTGTATGTGTTCTTTCTCCCATCATGAAAAACAATTATGTCATATTTCCACGGTCTCCCCAACAAAATATGATAGACATCCATGGGAATGAAATCACATAAGATCTCATCTCTATATCCCCCTATCTTAAATTCAACTAAACATTGTTTAGTGACAGTTACCCGATGTCCTTTTTTCAACCACAAAACTTTGTATGGGCTCGGATGTGCAACTATCTCCAATTCCAGCTTCTCCACCATTTATTTATATACTAGATTATCTGTGCTTCCATTGTCCACAATTACCTTGCATACTTTATCCTTGTTCTTGCAAGTAGTTCTAAACACTCTATTCCTTTGGACTGGATTCTCCATCTCTTTCTCTAGCTTCAAGAGAATTTTCCTCATCATTAAGGATATTCCACCTTCTGCATCTTCTTCCTCAATATTTCGCCTTTACGCTTCCGAAAGGTGAGCTTCTCCCCCATCTATTTTTCTATCGGGACATTCAAAATATTTGTGTCCTATCTTTCCACAGAAAAAACATTTTATCTCGCCTCCTTGGCCTCTTCCTCACAGAAAAGTTTTATTATCGACATATTGTCTTCCATGTGAACTTCCTCCTCTTTCTGGGTGATTATGGGGCTTCTTTTTTTCATCCTTGGGATTTTGTACTCTATCCTGGGAAATTTGTTTGCATCTTCTTTGACTTCTACCTTTTCCCCTTTGACCTTGATTTCGGGCCAATATTTCTTCTGCTTTCAGAGCTATCTGATAAGCATCTTCTAAATTCCTGATTATCACCATGCTCATCTCATCCTGAATTTCATATCTCAAACCATACATGTATCTGGCGACCTTTTCATCATCACTCTCACAATGACCAACCCTAATATTCAGTCGGTAAAACTCTTCAGTGTATTCCTTCACTGTCATCCCCTTCTGTCTCAAATTCTACATTCTTCGAAACAGATTAATTTGATAGTCCTTGGGTATAAACTTGGCCTTCATTTTTTCTACCATCCTATCCCAGTTTTTGATTCTTTTCTTGCCTTTGAAACACTTGTCAGCCTGCAATTCATCCCACCACAGTGATTCATTCCCTTTCATTCTAGTGACATCATGCTTTACTTTCCTATCTTCTTCGATATCTTCATAGTCGAAATATTTATCCAGAGCTCTAAATCAATCTAGCAGCTCCTCAATGTCTAAGTTGCCGTCACACATTGGAATGTCCATTTTTTCTCTATCCCCTATTCTTGCAACAACTCTGAATAGACGTTCTTCGACAACATCTTTGGCTACAACTTCCTCTTCGTCTCTAGCCTCATTTTCACTTTTGGCTTCACTGACATCTCCTATATCAGTAGATCATCTCCGTGTTGTCTCCATAGAATCTAATCGAGCACACAGTTCTCTCATTTCCCTTTCCATAGCTGGATTGGGCATTGGTTTCTCTTGACGTCTTCTAGGTGGCATTTTTTAAATTTGTTCCACGCAAAATTTAAATCACAACTTGCCTTCTGTCTCCATTTCTTACAGAAAACAATGATTGTAATCTCTGATACCATTCTGACGCAACACCCCTACCTCAACAGGTTCCACTTGACCTCTTGGTCTAAGGATCGTTCTTAATCTCCCCTTTGAGTTGGATTGACTCTTTGATTCCCCGCAAGAATATTCAACACACAAGTTTTTCCACAGGTCCTTTTCAAAAGTTATGCCCGCGTGAACAAGTACAAGGCACAAACCTTAACTCCACGTGACCAACTGATATGACCATGACCTTCACCCGAAAATATGTTTCGAGTTTCGCGACTTTGCAATCCATGTTGTGAGTCACTCTGTCCCCTTCAATCCCCAAAACCCCGAAATAGGGCTAATAGTTCTCTAACTCCTCCCTTATGCCTCAACCATATGACCTCAGCCATGCCTTGGGGTCCACCTCCGAGCGCGTCGGGATTTCGCAACTCGTGAGTTCACGATACAACACCCCTCTTTTTCCCCGAAGTCCGAACTCATGACTTATTTGTTGCGGATTGACGGTCTAGATCCTTTCACGATCTGACGGTATAGATCCTATCGGGATTTCTTGAATCGATCTTTTGCGATTCTTGCCTCCTCGTCATGACTTTCTCCACAACCCCGAATTCTGAAATTAAAAAATTCAACAACGAGATCAACGAATCTCGTTGATATAGATTTGACGGCTAATGTCCCTTCTGAGCTATGAATGCTTAAGGACTCTCTCCTTAACCTCCTCATTGATCCACTGGATCCAACGGTCCACATAACTTTAGTGATTCTCCCTCTGAGAATTTCAACCGTCCGTTGAGTTCCTTAGCAACCCTTGGTCAAACAACTTCCCATCTTTTCTCCTGAACTTGGTTTTCTACAAAGCCTCTGTGAGCCTCGTCCTTCCTTTGAACTCCATGAAGTATCTATCCCTCATGAGCTTATACTTTTCTTCAAACTCAAGGTTTCTGAGGGATTCTCACATCCACTTCTTGTGGTACTCACGATAACCTCTGGTTATCTGACGTCTTCCTCTTTTGTGCACTCCTTGCAACATAAATCCTTCAACTCCTCATTGGGTTAGAAAATTTTAAGGCTTCAACCGGCCTGCGCACACCTTGCACGGTTCTGTGCTATACCTGCATTTCTACTGATAGGAGAAAAATGGTATCCCTCCTGAGCATCTCTGAGATAAACCTCATAACCTTGTCAACGCACTCCTTGCAGACCTTCACTACACTCCTTGCAATAATTCTCAGGACGCGAAACAATTGAAACTTGTACTCTTTTTCTCACGGACTTCATACATTCAACATGTAATCATACATACACACACAACATTGAAACAAATGCATAACAGAGCATATAAGAAAATTGTAAACATACCATTCAATAGATGTAAACAGAATTCATAAACACCATGAATTTGGATCAAATCTTCCTTGTATTAATCCAAGTGCTTCTGTATATGAGTTCTATAGAAACCTCTATCTACTTATACAATCTTCTATAACCTATCCTCTACTCTATTCTCCTATTCTCTTTCTCTTCAACTCTTACAATTACAATGAAAATAATCTTACCATACAATACATACGTGGGAGCTTTCAAGAGTTTTGCCTCCTACAACTCTAACTATCTAATCGAATTAAAAGCTCTACAATTACTTTACATTGACTACATTAATTGCCTCCAATCAACATATGAGATAAATTGATCATGATCTACATTACAATCTCCAAACCATAAAAAAAAAAATATCTTCCAAGATATTATATTTATGTTTTATCTTTTCAAATTCAAAACGTTCTCAAAATGTGAGCTGGTGCGTTTCCAACTGTCCTCCGCTCTCCCGCTTTCTTTACTAGATTTCTTATGATGCTCCTGCATCACCTTCACTTGTCATTCCATGCCTTATATTTCCATTACATGGCTTAAATTTCCTTCACTTTCCATGCCTTTCCATGACATTCCATGCCATGGCATGCCTTGCCTTGACTTTACTTGCATTTCCTTCACTTTCCATGCCATGCCTTTCCTTACCTTCACTTTCCATGCCATGTCTTTCCATGCCCTCCCTTGCCTTCACTTGCCATGCCTTGCCTTTCCATGCCATGCATACCCTTTCCATGCCATGCCTTGCATTGCTTTCACTTTCCATGCCATGCCTTGCCTTTCCTTCACTTTCCATGGCATGCCTTGCCTTTCCATGCCATGCCTTGCCTTTAATTAACTTTCCATGTCATTTCATACCATGTCATACCTTTCCTTTCCTTCACTTTCCATGTCATGCCATGTTATTCCTTTCCTTTCCTTGTCATTCCTTGCCATGCCTTGCATTTCCTTCACTTTCCATGCCATTCCTTGCCTTTCTATACCATGCCTTTCTTTTCCATGCCATACCTTACCTTTCCTTCACTTGCCATGCCATGCCTTTTCTTTCCCTGCCATGCCTTTCCTTTCCTTCACTTTCCATGACATGCCTTTCCTTTCCATGCCATGCCTTGCCTTGCCTTCACTTTCCATGTCATGCCATGCCTTGCCTTCACTTTCCTTCAATTTTCATTCCATGCCATGCCATATTTCCTTCACATTCCATGCTATGACTTTCCTTTCCTTGTGTTGAATTCACTTTCCATGCCATGCCTTGCCTTGCCTTGCCTTCATTTTCCATGCCATTCCTTTCCTTGCCTTCACTTCCCATCCCATGCCATGTCATGTCTTGCCTTGTAATTCCACACCTTGTCATGCCTTGCATTTCCTTCACTTTCCTTTCCATTCCTTGCCTTATCTTTCCTTCACTTTCCATGCCATGACTTACCAGGCCATTCCATGCCTTCCCTTGCCTTGAATTTCCTTCACTTTTCATGCCATTCCTTTCCTTTCATTCACTTTCCATTCCATGCCATTCCATTCCTTGCATGGCATTCCATGAATTTCCTTCACTTTCCATGCCATGCCTTTCGTTTCCTTCACTTTCCATGCCATGCCATGCCATTCATTGCCTTGCCTTCACTTGTCATGCCTTGCCTTTCCATGCCATGCCATTCTTTACCTTTCCTTTTCATGCCATCTCATTCCATGCATTTCCTTGCCTTGTGTTGGCCCTTGACCAAGTTTTGGATAACCCTGATTGTGTTTGACCAATTTTGGGACTTTGACAGGCTGGTCGAAGGCGGAGCACAAGGTGAAGCGGAGATCATGGGATCTCGACCCCTTCTTAGGGAATTTTTGGTTTTAGGGTTTATGTAACGAGCATGGAATGTCGACCAATGGGTTTACACATGTTTAGGCCCCTTTGTAATGTATAAATAGAAAGATAGGTGATGTAAGTAAGGAAGCCCTAGATGTGTAATGTGGCCGGTGAGATAAGTGCGAACAATTGAGGATGCTTCGTGCATACTGTGTTTTAAGAACTTGTAGAACTAAGTGCAAGTGATTGCAAGAAGCTTGTGTGTAGATTGTAAGAAGGCTTTGTGATTAAACCTAGATCAGGGAAGGAGGATCTGGCGAGGTGCGCGTAGATCTCCTGTCCTATGTGGAGTGGGTTCTTGTGGCTCTTTGCTTGTAGAATATTGAAAGGAGACAATAAAGAAGAGAAGAGTTGGTGGACGTAGCCCCACACTGGGGTGAACCATGTATATCTTGTGTTGTGGGTGCTTTGTGCATTATAGTTGTTATGTTATTGATGTGATGTATGCTTAGTGCAATGACATATGTTAGATGCATATGATATAATATCTTAGTGCTTAATAATGTGAATGAATGCTAGATTTGATCTATTTCTATGTGTTAAGTGTTGGATGTATTAGATATTGTTGAATATTGCGCTGCTCTGTAACTAGGGTTTTGACCTGCGATGTGAATAAGGGTTAAATACTGATGAATGTTAACTACTAAGTGCTCTGTTAGTGTTTTAATCATAGATATGTGTCCCAGCTAGGTTGTAGACACTTGATTCCTGCAACCACCCCTACCTCTACCTTGGGTGAGACTTCATCTGCTTCACAGGTGTTGCCGAAAGGGCCGGTAGTTAGGGTTTTGTTAGTGTGGTATTGAAGTGTTGAACCTTGGGTCTACCCTTGTGCAAACAAATGGTTCTATTGTCGGGACTGAAACTATGATTGTTGGGAACTGAAGAAAATAAATCTCTGTGCGTAGATCTTCTGCTTTAGTGCGCAATATTCTACTTGACTGCGAAGCTCTGTGCTAAGAAGGAATCATATCTGAAGAAAAGAGGTAAGATATTAAGGCTTTGAGCTCTGAGAAATGTATGATAAGTGAAAATTTTTGTTTTGAAAGAATGGATCTAGGTATGTCTAATAGATTTTGTCCTAGTCTGAATACTAGGGAACAACTAGAAGAAATAAGATTGGATATGAGTAGATATTATAAGAATAGTGAAAGATATGTTATTCCATGCCATACAAAGTAAGGTCATGGAAGTGACTCAGTGAGTCCAGCTAGTGCAGGATGCAGCTTGCATACTTTTTGAGGAGATTGAAGGATGAGGTGCAGAATTGGAACAAGGGGTCACCACAGTGGAACAATTCTTGGAAGGGCCTGTGACAGAGAAGGTTATTCAAGAGTTCACTGAGAAGGAGGCTCTGGCGAAGCAACAATTCAAAGAAGCTCGATCCAAGCTTGAGGTATTTGAGGTAGATTTACCCATATCAGAGTGACTCAGGACGAGTCAAGGTGAGTGTTGGGGGCTTGTTGGCCCTTGACCAAGTTTTGGAGAACCTTGGTCACGTTTGACCAATTTTGGGACTTCGGTAGGCTGGTCGAAGGTGGAGTGCAAGGCGAAGTGGAGGTCACGGGATCTCAACCCCTTCTTAGGGAATTTTTGGGTTTAGGGTTTATGTAACGGGTATGGAATGTCGTCCCATGGTTTTACCCATGTTTAGGCCCCTTTGTAATGTATAAACAGAAAGCTAGGCGATGTAAGTAAGGGATACCTAGATGTATAATGTGTTCAGTGAGATAAGTGCGAACAGTTGTGGATGCTTCATGCATACTGTGTGTTAAGAACTTGCAGAGCTAAGTGCAAATGATTGCAAGAAGCTTGTGTGCAGATTGTAAGAAGGCTTTGTGCTTAAGCCTAGTTCGGGGAAGGAAGATCTGGCGAGGTGCGTGTAGATATCATGTCCTATGCAGAGTGGGTTCTTGTGTCTCTATGCTTGTAGAATATTGAAAGGAGACAATAAAGAAGAGAAGAGTTGGTGGGCGTAGCCCCACACTGGGGTGAACCACGTATATCCTATGTTGTGGGTGCTTTGTGAATGATAGTTGTTATGTTATTGATGTGATGTATGCTTAGTGAAATGATATAAGTTATATGCATATGATATAATAGCTTAGTTCTTAGTAATGTGAATGAATGCTAGATCTGATCTCTTTATATGTGCTAAGTGTTGGATGTATTAGATCTTGTTGAATACTGCACTGCTCTGTAACTAGGGTTTTGACCTGCGATGTGAATAAGGGTTAAATGTTGATGAATGTTAACTGCTAAGTGCTCAGCTAGTGTTGTAATCATAGATCTGTGTCCCATCTAGGTTGTAGACACTTGAGTCCTGCAACCACCCCTGCCTCTACCTCAGATGAGACTCCATCTGCTTCGTAGGTGTTACCGAAAGGGCTGGTAGTTAGGGTTTTGTTGGTGCGTTGTTTAAGCGTTGAACCCTGCGTCTGCCAGGGATGATTTTAAGGATGGAAATTTATTTTAAAATTTAGAAACCTTGGCGAATCTTACTAATCCTTCATATGCTAACTATAAATGATTGGCGATTTTTTGTAAAAATATTCAAATTTCTAAGTATTTTATATAGTTTTTATAAAATTTTGGCGATTTTTAAGATAAAATAATTTAATCCTATAGAATTTGGGCGAATCATTTTTAAAATAGCGAATCTCGTTTTTGGAAAAACCATGGAAAATTAGCCCCTAAAATCATCCCTAGAGACGCCCCTATGCCAACACCTTTCCATTCCATTCCATTCCATCCCATGCCATGTCATGCCATACCTTTCATTTTCATGCCTCTCCATGCCATGCCTTGCATTTCCTTTCCTTGCCCTGTCCTGCATTTCCATTCCTTTCCTTGCCATGCCTTTCCATGTCATGCCTTACCTTTCCATTCCATGCCATTCCTTTTCTTTCCTTTCCATGCCATGCCATGCTTGGCCATAACTTTCCTTGCCATGCCAAACCATGCCTTGCCATGTCTATCTTAACAAGGTGTTAAATTCTCAACCATATGTAATAAGCACTGACCAAAACCTTAGTGCGCGAGATCCTACAAAAAATTATTTTTTGGTCAACGAAATGACAATAGAGCCCCCCCACTAGTTGAAACCTGATGTTCTCGATCCAATGCAACTAATGGTTCATCCATCCAAGTCTCGGTTTGATTTTTAGCATGAGTTGCAACTCGCCTCCTCAAGTCATTCAGGGACATGTCGTCAATTTGGTCGAGGGGCATAAAATCCAAAACAAGCAGCATAACATAGTTTCATAAGCTCCCATAAGTTTTTTTAGCCAATTCCAACATAACAACACTACCCACAATCACTCAACACATTTTTCTTGAAAAGTGACCCCTTGTTCAAAAATTGCACTATGGCTCTTTGAGAAAAACCCTAGCACCAAAGATTCTCCAACAAATGTTTTTTCGGTCAATGGAATGATAGAGAAGGGGCCCCACTAGATTAAACCCGGTGCTCCAGATCCAATGCAATTGACAATTCGTCCATACGAGTCCCAGTTTGATTTTTATCGCGAGTTTCAACTCGCCTTCTCCAACCATTCAGGGACATGTTAATTTGGTCTAGGGGCATAAAATCCAAATAAATAAGCATAAAAAAGTTTTGTAAGATCCGACAAGTCTATTTGGACAAGGCCCATGTGACCACTCTACCCACAATCATTTGACACATTGTTCTTGAAAATTGACCTCTTATTAAGAAATTGCACTATGCCTTATTGAGAAAAACCCTAGTGTCGGAGATCTTCCAACAAATATTTTTTCGGTCAACGGAATGATAGTGGAGGGGACCTGGTAGTTGAAAATTGATGTTATGAATCCAATGCAACTGATGGCTCATCTATCTGAGTCCTGGTTTGAGTTTTATCATGAGTTGCAACTCGCATACTCAAGCCATTCAAGGACATGTCTCCAATTTGGTAAAGGGGCATAAAATCCAAATCGAGCAACATAACAAAGTTATGTAAGATCCCACAAGTCTGTTTGGCCAAGGCCCACATGAACACTCTACCCACAATCGCTCGACATGTTTTTATTGGAAATCATCTTCTTGTTCAGAAATTGCACTATGCCTCATTGAGAAAAACCCTAGTGCAGGATATCCTCCAACAAATGGTTTTCCTGTCAACATAATGTAAACAAAGGGGCCTCACTAACTGAAAATCGACCCTCCAGATCCAATGCAACTAATGGTTTGTCCATACAAGTCTTGGTTTTAGTTTTATCACGAGTTGCAACTCGCCTCCTCAATCCATTCAAGGACATGTTGCCAATTTGGTCCAGGGGCATAAAATCCAAACCGAGTAGCATAGAAGAGTTCCATAAGCTCTCGTAAGTTTGTTTTTCCAAGGCCCATGTGACCACACTACTCACAATCGCTCAACACATTGCTATTGAAAATCAACCTCTTTTTTTATAAATTTCACTTTTCCTCATTGAGCAAAATCCTAGTGCTGGAGATCCTCCAACAAACGGTTTTTTGGTCAACGAAATGATAGCGGAGGGGCCCCACTAGCTGAAACCAGGTTCTTTGAATCCAATTCAAATGACAGTTCATACATCCGATTTCCATTTTTTATTTTTTATTGTGAGTTGCAACTTTCCTCGTCAATTCATTCAAGAACATGTCGCCAATTTGGTCCAGGGAATAAAATCTAAACTGAGCATCATAATAGAGTTTTGTAAGCTCCTGCAAGTCAATTTGGCCAAGGCCCATGCAACCACACTACCCACAATCTCTCAACACATTGTTCTTGAAAATTTACCTCTTGTTCATAAATTGCACTATGCCTCATTGAGTAAAACCCTAGTGCGGGAGATCCTCCAACAAATGGTTTTTAGGTCAGTGAAATGATAGTGAAGGAGCCCCACTAGCTTAAACTTGATTCCCTGGATTCAATGAAACCAATGGTTCATGCATCCGAGTCACGATTTGAGTTTTATTGTGATTTCCAACTCACCTCCTTAAGCCATTAAGGGACATGTTGGTATGGGAATGCAAGGAAATACAAGGAAATGTAAGGAAAAGAAGAGCAAGGCAAGGAAACGCAAGGCAAGGAAGGGCAAGGTAAGGAAAGACATGACAAGGCTAAGCAAAGCTAGACATGGAAAGGAAAGGAAATGTGTAGGTATAGGTCTAGGTCTAGGTAAATCCTATTAATTATTATAATCTATGTTTCACAATTATGAAGATACCTTAGATATATGAATAAACTAAGATTATGTTATGAAATTGAAATTCTCATGCAAGTATTTTTATGAATATAGATGGGATAACAAGTTGTAGAATTACATTCTTAATGAATCCTTTGTTTGTAATTTTTACGTATTAAACTTGTTCATTTAGTATAAGAAATATTTTTTTTAGGCAAGAAAAAATGTATGATACATGAATGTAAGGAAAGGCATGCCATGAAAGGTAATGCAAGGCATACCATGGCAAGGAAAGGCATGGAAAGACAATGTGTTAGAACTATAATTCACCCTCAGATTGTGGGAGGATAAGACCAATACCCATTAGTTTATAAAGTAAATGTAAATGAGTTTTAAGAGGCCAAATAGAGAACACTCGATGAAAATAACGTTCTAACTCAGAAATATGGACTGGTATGCACAAGCAATTGAGGTCTTGGATCAACTTCAGTCAGTAAGTTGGAGTAAAGGTGAGTAGGAGGAAGAATTTGGTGAGGAGAGTGTAGAGGTCTGTTGTGGACATAAGGTCTTCCAATAGCCTAAGGAGGAAAAACTTAAATGCAAGATCCTCTTGAATTCAAATCTCAAAGAAACTAAAATAAATTATAACAACACTATAATCAAACTTTCATCATAACACAATTACAACAATTCATGTGAATCAGTGAATCATGAAATCTCTCTGTATCAGAGGAAAATAAGATGGAGTAAAAAAGTTGACTTAGATTAATCAATAAGTCTCAAATCAAGACATAATCAAAGAACCATTGTTCTTCATCAAAATATTACAATAGAAGGGATCTTAGATCAACCATTCAACCTTAAAAAAATACTAAAGTTGCCTATATATACTCAAAAGTTCTGCAACCACCGGGAGCGTGATTGGACCTCTGAATTTAAAGCTTTCATTCGGTGCATACTCTGTCAGACTGTGCAGGCCTTCTCATGTCAGACACAAGATTTCCTCAGTTATGTGTTTTACAGAAGAATCTGTCCAAAAGGAAACTTCAGATTGTCAATCTGCACTCATGAGCATCTTCAGCCTACTTTCCATTTATGGGGTGAGACGAGGTTTCAACCACCTCCCCCATTTCCATTAACTAACTTCATCGGGATCAAGATGGGGCTTGACACTCATGAATGTTCCATACAGTTCCCATGACTTCTTCGAGTCAATCTTGGTGCCTCGAGGCCATGCAGATATTCTTATGTGACTAATACAGGCACTTTTGACCTGTGGCGCAACTCATCTCCATTGCTGTTAGGAGCGAAATATTAATATAGCATAGAAAAAAATCAGAATAATTACTCAATGCCTTGAAAAAGAGAGAAATTCAGATAATAAGCCTCTTCGAGGAGGAACCTCCTTATTCCCACATAAATTTTCAATTACAAGATGATTCCAAATGAAAATGTCTCCTTGGTATATATAGGAGACTAGGAGGTATAATTACAACTAATAGACTAAAGCCAAAATAAATAAAATAACATTACTAATGTAATATGCCCCAATTAAGGGTTAATGAGCCACTATTTAAGGATTAACATGCCCCTCCCCTTGAGACAAGTGTTGTCCACAACACTTGAGTAACTATGGATGCTTTTGTATAAAAGACTCGTCTTCCCAAGTGGAATCTTCATTCGGTAGTTTCCTCCATTTAATGAGATACTCTGAAATGGATCTATTCCTCAGTTGGTGAATTATTGTGTCCATGATGGATTCGGGCTCCAATACAATTTTTCCTTCCTCGTCAAGTTCTGGCAATATAGTTTGAACTGAGATCTTGTCACCTATAACCTTCTTTAAGCATGACACATGGAAAACTGGGTGTACTCGTGAAGATGCAGGCAACTCCAATTTGTATGCCATAGTACCAATCTTTTGAAATACCTTATAAGGGCCATAGTACTTTGGTGATAATTTATTATCCTTCTTGTCTTGCTTAATGGACATCTGTTTGTATGGTTGTAGTCTTTAAAACACCCAATCCCCTACTTCAAAACTTCTTTCACTACGATGTTGATCTGCTTGTTGTTTCATGCGATTTTGTGCCATGGTCATGTTATCCTTTAATATTTGGAGAACTTGTTGTTGATGCTTGATGTGATCTTCCACTGCTTGAACCTTAGATTTTTCTTTTAGAGAATAAGTGATGGAAGGAGGGTGGTATCCATAGAGTGCCATAAATGG
>SNQJ01S0034827.1:27542-52898 GCA_010110895.2 Picea sitchensis | reverse complement strand
TTTCCCCGTAGGGGTTTTACCATGTGAAAACATCGGTGTGTTGATCTTTGATCTGGTTATGTGAGTGGTTACTGAAGGTGTTCGTCCTCTGTTGGAATACCTGTGTTGTCGAACACAGGTTCCACCTACAAACATAGAAATGAAGTGTAATACATAAATCTACATTTATAAAGTATAATAAGCATGATTGTGTAAATAAAAAATCTTATCATAGTAGTGACTGTTTCATAAACAATTTGTATTCTTTTGAAGCCATGTTGAACGACATCTCTCAAAATCTATTTGTTGTTTTCACTCTATACTTGTTTCTTGCATTTTTAATACGCCATGACAAAACATAGTTGACATAATTAATATAAAGGTATCTTTTTGTTCCAATAATTATAAAATGAGGGAAGTTAAACACCATAGGTACTTACAAATTGTTCAATTAAACCTTGACACTTGATCATATATTGACAACCAATACTTAACCCAATGTCAATCAATTCTTTGTGATCAAACATTTTCTTCTTCCTCGTCCTGTCTTATGTGCTAAATGGGTTCCCTTTTTTTCCTTTCTGCAACAAAACAATTGAAAATTATTAGTTCATGTGATAATAAAATTCGATGTACAAAAAATAATAAATCAATGATTACATACCTCTAATACACGTTGTTGTTGGAATGACTCCTCTTGAAATGAAATTATGTTTATTTCTTTTACCATCTCTTTATACATTTTTTTGGACATTCCTTTCGATATGTATTCATCTTTCCCTTGTTTGTCCCTTGAAATTTTCATAATCTCCCTAAAAAAAGAAAAGCTAGGAATCGTGAGATAGAAAAATTACGATTTTTTTGTTACAAAATAAGATGTCAATGCATATAGTAAATAATCACGCATTGGTGCATTAACCATATGTATACACACCAATATATGATAACATTTCCCTTATGAAATCAAAAACATTTTACAAATTGTTGTATTCACAATTTGGTTTGAGATCCAATGCAATCAGTGGTACCATTGCAAAGGATACCAAACAGCCTATATACAATATACAAAAACCCTATAAAAATATATTGTTGTTTATAAACATTGTATATACAAAAACCCTATAAAAATATATTGTTGTTTATAAACATTCATTCATTAAAGTTAGAGTGTTTTGGTCATATTTTCTTCTTTGTATATCCCACACTTGGTAATTTTTATAAAATGCAGGTTGCGAGAAACATCACCATAATCATCATAAGTCTGCAACCCGCAAGTCTGTATTGTCAATACTTAGTCGTTTTTCATTTTTGTGTTACCCATTATTCACTTTTTAAACATATCCATTATTTTATTTGAGGGAGTCCTGTTGCGAAGGTAAGAACTATCCAAAAATGTTTGTAATCCAACAACCCACACTTCGTCCTACTTCAAAATCAACTTTGCACTTTCGCGTTACACAAAATAGGCCGTTGTAATACTTAACTTATTTCTTGATTGCAAATGTGAGAGTTCCCCCTTTTCTCCCCTTTAATCTCCCACAACTCACAGAACTACATTTACCATAATGTCCCTCGCATCACTCACTTTTCACTTCCATAGTTAACCATTTTTCATTCTTCCACAGATATAGTAACACTCCTCGAGAACATTTATGATCCCATCGCCACATGAAATGATACACATTATGAATTCATTATGTTATTAAATAATGTGATCCTTGTAAAACCCCCACCTTAAATATAAATCAAATCATGAGCTAAGTGCCACGACATGTGAATATTAAGGCAATACGTGGAGAATTTAGTAAGATATTAAATCTTTGATGTAATTTTTTTACTACGACAAAAAAAAAAACCACTTGTTCACTCAAATTAATCTTTGCAAAGAATGTTAAATAAGAAAAGATAACTATATTGTGGAGACAATGTTAACACTAACACGGGATGAGAGGACCATGAATTCCAATATTTTTTGTTCCATTTTTAACAAAGAAATCCAAAATATGAGCGTATATATTTTTATTATTATGTTTTTGTATTTACTATAAAAATAAAATGAGGGGAAAAAAACTAAAACAATCTTAAAAATGAGAGAATATAAACTAGAAATCAAGAACATTCTCTGTCTTTTAAAATTCAATCATACAAAAATGAAAGTAATGACCATTCCCATTCTAAGAGACCAAATCATGCCAAGTTAATCTTAGCTCATAAATAAGGTATAGTCGTGTTGTGTTTCATAATTTTTTGGATAAGATATAATCATGTTGTGTTAAGATAAGACATAGTTCTTTAAATAACAATATAAATAACAATATATGATTGAAGAAACCTTGAACATATAGAAATATATTTTATAATTAAAAAAATAAATACAATTAAAAAATTAAAAATAAAAGTATATTAAAAATTAAGTTAATTTATTTTTTTATTTATAATTTATTTTTTTAATTTAACTTAATTATTTATATAAGTATATATTGATTGTGTCAAAGTAAGTTGTAATTATCATAAATATGGCATACTCAATAAATCTCCAAGTTTAAAAGGGTAGCTAATATAGATCTCATTTGATAAGATCAAGCTAAATTAAGGAAGAACGTTCACAAGGTAAAACAAGTGAAGGAAGAAAAATGAGAAATAATTAGAAATTGAAAAGCTATTGTTAGGGATAGAGACCAAAATGGTAATAATAAATATAAATTTGAGACACATAAATAAGTTTCTAAATAATTCCAAGTAATCCCGGTCTGAAACACCAATTAGGTCTGAGTGGAGTTCATCATCATCATCATATTTGGAAAAACAATTCTAAACAACCTAAGTGGGCCTAATGGTTAAGAACATGTGTTTCCAGGAATAAGTGTAGTGAAGTTTTTGTAAGGGAATTAGAGGAAGATTTTGGAAGGAAATCTAAGGATGTTTTGTTTAATTTAGAGGGATGTGAATTGGGTATTTGCTAAAATAAAATTAATCAAATGATCAATAATATTGGTAAAAATAGGTTGAGCTATTTTTTTGGGTAAAATATTTTGAATATCACATTGTACCCTCAAGCAAGATTAATATTGTTGGTACCTTGCCAACCGCAATCTTCCCATGAGGGAAAAATATGTCACAAACTAGATTTGAATCTAGGTGGGAAGAGTAACAACTTGTTTTAACCATCCAAGATGCAACCTATTAATGAACCTAAAATGTTTTCAAATATATTTGAATCTAGGTGGGAAGAGTAACAACTTGTTTTAACCATCCAAGATACAACCTATTAATGAACCTAAAATGTTTGCAAATATCTCATCCCACCCTCAAGCACTTAATTGAGAGTAAGATTGTTGGTATCTTGCCAATCCTAATTGACCCATAAGGGGAAAACATGTCACACATGGGATTTGAACTTTAGTGAGGAGGTTAACAACTTCTCCTCTTAGCCACCCTAGCTAAACCCAATGGACAAAAAGTTCGAAAAATCTCATTGCCACCCTCAAATACTTAAGAAAGAGTGACATTGTTGGTACCTTTCCAACTCTAATCAACCCACATAGGTGAGTAAATGCTATGATCCCTAGCCCTTAAAATTGAATAAAAAACAACATATTTAGAGAAGGCAGAAATTCCCTTTTACTTGATTGTATCCAAAATACCTACAATAATGGAAACATCATATGATGATCCTTTAATGAAAGGATTAACTCTTGTTCACTTCCCTATTTTAGGGGGAAACCTCCTAATGATCTAAGTTCTAATACAATATACTCCAATACCAAATTCTAACTACCTAGTGAACCTTCTTTAATGAGACCGTATTAAATTTATTGAATGCTAACTATCTAGTGGGTGGACTTAATCCACCTTACATTTAATATCTATAATATTATTACTACAATGGGTCATTCCTCCCCTCCCCACTATTCCATCTCCTTTTGAGAAGTGTTTCCCTCAATGCTTACAGTAATTATTCACAACCATAAATAGGGTACCATGTATGCATAGGGGATTAACCTTATTGACCAATATCGTATAATCTCGAATTGAAGTGGATTCCTTGGTCAAGTAGGAAGACATTGATATATATAATTCTTTGGTATCATCTCTCCGAGCTAGATCAAAATATTTCAATATATTTTCTCATCGAAATCAGTTCCCCCTCATAGATCATTTCCTTCTTGTGTGGGATCTCTCTTGTACTAGTGTGCTCTAGTCTAGTTCACCCCTTCATCTAGTATGCTAGGGTTTTGTAAGTGATAGGGATTTCATCTCCACCTTCTCTTAGCTCATCCAACTAATCTTTGTTCCTTCATGGATACTCATAGATAATCCTCCACAAACTATATAGAATCCTCTTAAGAACCACTACATCCAAATCTCCTCAAAATATTACAAAAATCCCTACTTAGAAAACCTCAAACCTTCATCTTCCAATTGGGCACTAATACTACATTACATAAATATGAAGTCCATATGCACGGAGAAACTTTAGATTCATGTATTTATAGCCTCATAGCCTACTTATAGACTTTCTCAAATATAATGCAAGCTCAACTCCTACTCCTAGCCATCAACCATTTGGGAGGGGTCACTCAAGCTTGGGGGTAGTCTAAATATATAGAACTAGCATGGGAGGAATTTTGTGAGACTCCTTGGTAGTGTTTCCACTCTCTAGGATACTTGCCAATCTCATGTCTAGATGGTTATAGCTCCATCAAGCATTGGGACAAACAATGCGACAATACATCAAGGTGTTCATATGGATTTGGATTTAACTCTAGATTTTAGATCCATATGAGGTACTTATTATCAAATTTAATTAAGGTTCATTGGTTATTTTTTGTTTTGAAGTTTCCCTATTTTAATGCATTCCCCTTGCCCAAGTATTTATTCATAACTTGACAATTGAATGAAAAGTTAAATGGTTCCCTAACTTCCAACCCTCTCAAAACACTAACTCTCCTACCATCCTTAACCCTTTCAACCCTCTTACTATCCCAAGACATTCTCCTACTCACTCTCAAAACCCTAAATTCCCTAACCTTTCTTCTCTAAGCCCAAATTGATGGTGTTATTTACATCAAACAAACACCCAATCTACTACAAACTACCATGTTCTCAAATGTCAACCTACCTCCTAAGCATTGTTTATAAATTATTCTTACTTTGAATTTAAAGAACAACCTATAGATCCCTCCCTTCCACTAAAGAAGCTCATAATTGCTTCCTTATTAAACCCCAGTACAATATATTCATCCTATATTCATCCCTCCTTCTCACTCAGGAAAACTCTAGTTCATCTCAAAGATATTTTTTTTTACTCATAACTACTAAATTAAAGATCAACTAGCCACTATCATCCTTAATAATCACATCCAAAATAACCTCATCTTCCATACATTTGTGTAACATCTACAACTTCCCACAACCCCCATCCCTCTCCATATCTTCTCAATTGTTTACAATAGCATTTCCCTTACTTACTAATCAACTAACGATGTGCTATCACCTTTTCCATTGGCCCCTTCAAGGACACCATCAATTGTGATTTCTCTCCACTTGTTTATTCTAAAATTATCCCTAGTCTCCCATACCAACAACAACAAACGACTCTCTATAAGGCTCATCATAATACATATTCTCTGTGATTTCTCTCCACTTGTTTATTCTAAAATTATCCATAGTCTCCCATACCAACAACAACAAACGACTCTCTATAAGGCTCATCATAATACATATTCTCTCTACAAAGATGATAAAGCCTATAATTTATCCATTACCACTGATTTCCTCTCTCAACCTCGTGCAATTAAACACTTAAAAGTCTTGGTTTATTTTTAAACAATCACTTACGGTGTATTATAATTGTCTTTAAAATTTTGATTGGAAAACATATTTTATAATAATAAATTTATATAAAATATAATAATTATAAAAATAAACATAAAAAAAAATATTAATAATTTATATCTACTATATCATACATTCCTCACAATTTCCTCAATTTGATATAATTTTACACTACCATTTAATAAAAAAAATTCCATACAATAAAATAACAGAATGTCCAAAAGATATCATGATCTTTGGAATGGATTTTTGTTAGCTAAATATTCACATTAATATTATTAAAATCAAAAGCATTTTATAAACGGTTTAATGGTAAATAAAAAATAGTGTGGCAAAGAAATACAACTTCTTTATATATTCATTCTTGATATTTGACAAAGTGAATATAGTTGCCATGTTCGAATTTGAGACGAGAGCTAAGTCTGAGGCGGGTGATCCATAAAAATACTTGTTGAATTCCTGTATTCATAGATTGTCTTCAAGGATATGATGAAATGCTATGTAGTTTTGAAGTTGAATCGACTAATGTCATTTCTGAACTCTTTTCTAGCCTATAATGGTTCAAATGAATTTACATATTAGCTCAGATTTAATAGTCATTATACACACATATCAATCCTACAGAGAACATGGTTGCATTACAGAATAAGAATATATATATATATATAGAACACACAAAAGCCTGGTTGTCCTTGGAGACACAGATCAACCTCAACACTAGCTTTTTTTTCCTAGGGTTAATCCAAAACCAACAATTTCTCTATCACGCCACTTGATTCACATTTTAGTTTCAATTTATTTATAAACTTGAAGATCTCAGGAGCCAGTCCTATGGCTTCTTTCTATATTCGCCTAGTTTCTCCTTCACAACCTGAAACAATATCACAGGGATTAATAGATCAGATTGAATTGTTTTCATATGGAACTGCAGTGCAAGACTAATTTTAAAATGAAATGTTTTGAATTGAGTATAGAAAATGCCAGCATTTTCGTTGTACTGATTTACCTCAATTCAACATACTCCTCCTCTGCCTATGCACGTAGATTCCGAAGAATTATGGGTACATGAAAAACCTTGAACCAACACAGAGATGAGGCTGTGCTAGTAAATTATGGCCATAAAAACTATCTTTAGTGACAACTAAGAATATTCCAGACATATTAAATTATGGTCATAGAAACTATCTTTAAAATTAAAAACACATTAATTTTAGCTGCCCATTAATTATAGCACTTTTCATTAATTCTATCACTCTTCAATAGGTGTATGCCTATCAGCTTAATTATTACAATTTTTCAACCTGTTTTTTTAAGTATTTCATGTCCATCTTCGGAAATTATTTTTGAAGATTCTGCCTTTTCAGTTCAATTTTATCTTTATTGCCATTAGCAAATCAAGAGCTGAGAAGAAGCTTCATTCCAAAACTAATAATCTTAACAGCAATAATTAAGCAAAGGGTACATGGTATAAAATCCCCAAATCAAGAGCTGATTATTACAAACTGGACATGTCACCGCAGAGATGTGCCGCAGAGCTACTCAAGCTCGTCCCTACATAACGGGCATGTAAGTCGACGATAAAACCACTCGTAGAGGCATTTTTCATGATAAAGATGATTACAGGGCAATTTCTTTGCAAACTCCCCGGTGGAAAACCTATTAAGACAAACGGCACATACCAATCCCTCGCCCTCACTCTCATCTCCACCTTCACTCGTGCATGCCAACTTTTTCGAAATAGTAACAGTTGGTGAAGACAGAACAGCTGCCAGAGCGGCAGCCACGGGACGATAATCTGCAAAACTGCCCGTCCATACAATTTGCTTACTCCACACATTTCCGTCAAAACGGCTCCAATCCATTATTAACGTTTTGCAACAATATTAACGTTTTGCAACATTGCAGACATGGTGTGCCTTTTACCGGTCCTATGTCAGACATTGCAGACATTGCAGACATGGTGTGGTTTTGCACCATTCATAGTCTGCCGGTCTGCCGGTCCTAGTCTGCCGGTCCTATGTCACCTAAGTGGCGTATATCCACAGCATCCCAAACATGTAAAGATTACGCTCGAGATCAAGTGCCGCTGAGAAACACCCTCACTGTCAATGGATTCTCCTGTAACGTCATTACTTCCACTTGCGTTTGGAAATAGATACATTCCGGTGTCTTCTCGAAATATTTCTTTCGCTCGATTGATAATATAGCTATCACAAGTAAAATAACTAGTAAAGCGCAGATTACTTCCGTTTTGTGAATCCGCCATTTCCTCGCCTTTCAGATCAACTACTGAGATATAACATCAATTGCTACAACATGTGTGGTAAATTCGGTTGCATAAATATCTAAAATCCTTATTGATAATTCCGGTCATCATTGTACTTTTCACAGCCGACAAAGTGTTATCGGGTTTGTTAAATTAAATTGCATTTTTACTTATGATATGTTGTAATCCTTGTTCAAATCCAATACAATCTGGACTAAATTAGCTGTAAAATAAATGATAACTAGTTGATTTCTGATTGGCCAACCCATTGTTATTACGCATGCAGGAATGGCTCATTCTTGTAAATCCATGAAAGATCCAATTTAGATAAGAAAACTTATAACTAAAACTAGTCCCTAGCTATGATTTTTTATTATTTTGTTAGAGTTTCTCTTAAAACCTAGCTTACAAGAGTACATTTCAAGAAAAGAAGAACGCAATCAAATGTACAAGTAATAGATTAACCAATATAAATTCCTATGTCATTTTTTGGTCATGTAGGTTATCAGGTTATCATCTAATGGGCAGTTTTCTTTTTTCTTCTTGGATATTGCAGTTTGTTTCTTTATGTGGTCTTGGTATGGTGTTATTATTTTTTGCAAATCACATTCTTCTAGATATTTCTTCTTGGATATTGCAGTTTATTTCTCTATGTGGTCTTGGTATGGTGTTACTTTTTTTTTTGCAAATCACATTCTTCTATATCTACAACGCTTTTCTCTTCCTCATAAGGAAGGAAAGCAGGAAGGCTATGCTAGACATGAAAATTTATAGGCCCTTCTCTTTTTTTGCTAAATTTGCTTACCTCCCCATCAAAATTTATAGGGCCTCCTCTTTCTTTGCTAAATTTTCTTATCTCACTTTTCCACTTTTAGTGTGTGGGGAAGATATATGAATGTTCGCTAAATTTGCTTATCTCACCTTGCCACTTTTAGTGTGTGGGGAAGATAAATGAATGTTCTTAGCAGAGAGGGACAAATTTGTTTTCAAGCCTCCCTAATATCCTAATACTAGGGGTGATATCTACTATAATGGATCTTCAATTGGTAGGTTCTCCAAAGAAGGAAAGGTTGTGTTGGGTAGAACTTATGATGCCTTTTATGGGGAGGGTCAAGCAAGCCGTACATTTGAATTTAACTTGCTAGTAATCAAGAGGGGGGTTCGAGGTGTAGTGTATAGCTACAAGATTCATTTCTATTTGGAATCATTTGTTAAATAGCATTTTCCCTCATTTCAAGGATAGTACACTTGAAAATAGGAGTAATGAAATGGAAACAAACAACAAGGCCAGCAAAGGCAAATCCACACTGCATTCATTAAATCAATGAGGACTACAATATATATGATGATATTCGGTTTAGGGGGTTGGAACCAACCTCAACTAAATCCTAAATAAACACCATAACTAATCTCCATTATTTCTAAGTCTCCCCTTTAATGGAGAAATGGATTGTCTACAATATAAATGCTTAACATAAGTAACATGCCTTCTAGTCTCAGTCTCATCTAGGCTTACAACTTGACTCTAACAATTTCATTTTGACCTTTCTTGTTGTCATATGGTGATGGAGATAAGACTTCTTCCTTGGCTTGATGCTCCAAATATGTTTCATCTTGACTCTGTTATGCTTCAGTGTCCTCTTGTATTTGTTCTTCTTCATTTTGAAACTTGGTGGCTAACTATTGTTCTTTGTCCTCAACACTTTTGCAGGTTCTTGGAAGCGTTTGTCTTTAATGCTTGCAAATTCTTCCAACTTATCATAACTTGGTTGCTTCCCTTTCTAGATATAGTGATCAATGTCTTTCTCAATGGACTATTGCAACATCAATTCATAATAATACTTGATTTCTTCTCGGCTCCACACCATAGAAATTGACTCAATATTTTCTTCATCAATATCTTCATTTTCTTCCATGTTTTCTTCATAATCATTCACTACCGAAAATTAATTGTTGTCTTGTAAACTTGCAAACTCAAAAACATTATTACAATCATATGAAAAATCATAGGAGGAACCATATTGGTTCTTTTCATTTTGCTCTTCTGAGAGAGATTTCTTTTCTTCGTCTTTCTTCCTTGCCTCTGATGTCGCATAATAATCTTCATTTTCAACTTCAACTGCTATCAAAACTGGTTGTTTCATGTCTTCAACCTCTTTACTAGGCTCTATCGAATTGCATTTAACTTGGTTTGTGTATGAAAATGAGTTTTTCTTCTCACCAAACAATAATTCACCAATAAGATGTTTCTCATTCATTGGAATTGACCGCTCTTCATGAGATGACTAGTTTTCATCAAATTTGACTAAATTTACCAAAGATTCACACATGGGTTCATCAACAGTTACACATTCATATCCATCATCAATCTCATTTGAATTCACCAAATCACCAAATACTGCATCATAGGGAATTTCCTTACTATGACATCAGACTTTATTGTCACACACACTTTCTTCATTAATCATTGCAATTTCAATGCTACCATTTTTAGTCGCTATTTCAATTACAAAGCTTTCAACACTATCATCATTTTCAACAACAATGTCATCATGAACTTCAACATTCTCACTCCACTTTTTCATTTCAAGAATATCCCAAAATATTTTTGCACTAAGTATTTCACCAAATTCACGCAAAATACTAGACAAAATGTTTTCATCCAGTGCTGATATAATAGGTTGTAATGTTATTGCACCTCTTCTCTTATCATAGAAATAGACACAACCTTCATGATCATAATGCAATAAATCTACTAACCATAGTAATTTTTTCATTTGAATTACCCAAGGTTCATAATTTATACCTGAGAAGAATGGAAAATATGGCATCAATATTTTATATACTTCATCAAATTCTTCATTGATTTCTTCATGGTCTTCATTGATCTGGTCCAACACTGTATTATGATCCTCAAGCATGGGTTCTTCATCTGCAACTAGAAACACATCATACTGATCAACAAAATACAATGACTCTTCCTGCTAATACTTTCTCCTCATATGTTTCAACTCTCTTCGGAGCTGTCTAGGTTTTAAATGACAATGGAAAGCTTGGCCAAAGAGGTAGTTATGTAGATAGGTGAAACAATAGCCATCACTCTCATCATTACCATTCTCATTGTGAAGAGCAATAGTGCATATAATTCATAACCAATTAATTCTTATAAAAACTTACCATTGTTATAAAAATTATGTTATAGAGACAAAGACTAAAAATATTTTATCTTTATTTATCATTCATATTCATTGGATAAAAAATTATAAAAAATTTTAGGAAAACTTCAAAGTATGCCCAAAATTGTTTTTTTCTTTAATATCAACAAATGTATTTGCAAGAATCCTAGACCCATATGAATAAAGTAAAATGTGAGAAAAAACAATAATAATGATTAGTTGAACATAGAAGAGAAGAAATAAACTATCATAAAGAAAAGCATTGTTTTCTTCAATACCAACGAATATATTAGTAAGAATCCAAAAATGAAAAAAAAACAATAATGACACTTAGGTGCATTGCATTCATTTTCTCGAGATGGAGAAACTAAAGAAATAGTTCTGTAGCTAGGGTGAAACCATAGCCACTTCTCTTGTTAGAGACCTAAGTCCTCACTTAGATAGAATAAAATATTTTCCATGTAATAATGACCAACATTAGTTAATAAGGCCTACATATATTTTCTATGTAATAAAAGTCGACATTAGTTAGAAATTCCTATTTAATAATGTGAACAAGTCAATATAAAAATACCTAATAGAAGCTTCTGTTTCTAGAAAGATCTTCCTCTAGAATGGTTTTTAGAAGATCGAATTATTATAAATAAGAGTAGGAGGCCGTTGATAAAAAAAGTTGATCATCTCAATTTCCCTCTCTATGGGATTATAATTTTTTTTTTTATCAAAAGAATTTTTGGCCCACAGTGTAACCTTTGATCTCAGATTCGCCATGCATTTTGCGGATCAAAAATCTCAATTCGTATGCTCAATCTATCAAAGTTTCCGTACAACTCCCCCAAAAAAATTCTTCTTCCATGTGGAAAAAGAAATTTTCTTGGAAATAAGAATTCGTGTAACCATGATCATTTTCATGGAACCACACCATCTCTTAGAACCATGTCCATATTTCAGAACCATAATGGAACCTTTCATTTCTTGGAACTTGGGATTATCTTGGATCATATTTTCTCTTGAACCCACACTTAGAATTTTTTTTAAGTGTTACCCTCTCCTCTCGAAAATTTTCTAAGTGTCATCCTCTCATCTCTTCATCTCTCTTCCATATTACTCAACACTTAGCCTATTTTAGAAATAAACCTCTCTTATAACTCCACCATGCTACTCCACACATAGTTTCTCTTCTCTCCATTCCATTACCCATTACTTAGAATATTTCGAAGATTTGTCAGGTTCACGGATTCACTCACCTCCCTTCCCTCACCCTTGCAAACCCTCCAAACCACTACTCCCTCACCCTTCCCCACTCCCCACATCCCATACTTAATTTTACTTTTAGTATGGGGGTCTGTCACACTCGCCATACTCCATTTCCCTTCCCCCTGGCATTTTCTCTACACCTGCCTAGCTTCTTCTCTCCACAATTTACTCCTTGTTTATATTTATTTTTATGGTCCGCAGGATCCCTAATCCCATTTCTCTTGACAAACACATTTTATTTCAAAGCATTGTAATATAACTTAATATTTTTTAATAAATCCCAGGAGAACTAAGTCGGGATCAGTTTTGATAGTGTTTTATAACTTTGAGTTTTGAGTATAAAATATTTGAAATTGGTATGTCATTTTCTTCCTTTGAGATTTAGATGTGTTCACTCTATTAAAGTTCTCTTATGAGTCTGGATCATCTTCTTTTATTTTTTGGGATCATAAATATTTATTTTCGCTAAGATGGATGTGAGAAAATTTTATTTATATTTTCAAATGTGTGATGTATGAGGTTCCTCGTCATCTCTCAAGAATTCTCCTAAAATAAAACACTTATATTTTCTACAATTTTTATCTTTCTTTGAGTATAAAAGCAGACTTTTTAAAAGTCCTTTATTATATTTAAATTTAGAGTATCAAATAAGATCATAAAACAAAGATGAGTACCACCTATATAAAAACATAGGAGGATTTGCATCCTCGTGAGGTTATCGTAGTTTCGTTACTGATGGATTCAAATGTCAATAGAGGCATGATAAATCTTGTCTTGAGAATTCTTTTAATAGAGCTATGCTCTACTGGATCTTTCCCCCTCGAAAAGGAAGCTGAAAATTTATTTCTTTGAATAAAGGTATTACTTATAGTGTTTTTCTTCTCATATTTTGTTGTTCCATTGATATGTGATGAATATTCTTATTTATGAATATTATATTACATTGGGTACCTTACAAGTGATATCCAAGAAATTTCCTTGGCAAGAATTGTGGGTTAATTTCTTTTCAAGGTAGAGACATGTTCTAACATCTTTAAAATACATAGATTTGTCATTTAATGAGTAAATATGCGGTTTGGGAAGCATACACATAGGAAATACAAGAGGTTTTTAAGCTTATATTGTTTGAAACCCTTTCAACCCTTGTTGGTACCCCTTCAAATGTTAGAATAGTATGAAACGATTTCTTTATCTTCCAAGTACCTTTGGTATATCGGGAGCCCCCCTAGGTATCCTAAAACCATCCATATATCAAACGATTGATCACCTAAATTCTATAGTTCCACTGAGAAAAAAAATCGAGAAGATACTCTCTATTTATTTGCTAAATTTGCTTATCTCACCATCAAAATTTATAGGGTCTCCTCCTCTTTCTTTGTTAAATTTGCTTATCTCACCTTGCCACTTTTAGTGTGTGAGGAAGATAGATGAATGTTCGCTAAATTTTCTTATCTCACCTTGCCACTTTTAGTGTGTGGGGAAGATATATGAATGTTCTTAGGGGAGACAGACAAATTTGTTTTCAAGACTCCCTAATATCCTAATACTAGGGGTGATATCTACTATAATGGATCTTCAATTGGTATGTTCTCCAAAGAGGGAAAGTTTGTGTTGGGTTGAAATTATGATGCCTTTCATGGGGAGGGTCAAGCAATCCCTACATTTGAATTTAACTTGCTAGTAATCAAGAGGTGGGGTTGAGGTGTAGTCTATAGATACAAGCTTCATTTCTATTCAGAATCATTTGTTAAATAACATTTCCCCTCATTTCGAGGATGGTACACTTGAACATAGGAGTAATGAAATGGAACTGACTGCTCTCAGGAGAGATAACACCTGGAGGCCATCAAAATCAAAACCACACTACATTTATTAAATCAATGAGGAGTACAATATATATGATGATATTTTGTTTAGGCGGTTGGAACCAACCTCAACTAAATTCTAAATAAACACCGCAAATAATATCCATTATTTCAAAGTCTCCCCTTTAATGGAGAAATAGATTGTCTAAAATAAAAATGCCTAACATAAGTAACATGCCTTCTCGTCTCAGTCTCAGCTAGGGTTACAACTTGACTCTAACAATTTCATTTTGACCTTTCTTGTTGTCAGATAATGATGGAGATGGAACTTCTTCCTTGGATTGATGCTCCAAATATGTTTCATCTTGACTCTGTTATGCTTCAATTTCCTCTTGAATTTTTTCTTCTTCATTTTGGAACTTGGCGGCTAACTATTGTTCTTTTTCCTCAACACTTCTGCATGTTCTTGGAAGCGTTTGTCTTTAATGCTTGAAAATTCTTCCAACTTCTCATAAGTGGTTTGCTTCCCTTTCTGGATACAATCATCAATGTCTTGCTCAATGGATTGTTGCAACATCAATTCATAATAATACTTGATTTCTTCTCGGCTCCACACCATAAAAATTGACTCAATATTTTCTTCATCAATAACTTCATTTTCTTCCATGTTTTCTTCATAATCATTCACTATTGAAAATGAATTGTTGTATTGTAAACCCACACACTCAAAAAAATTGTTACAATAATATGGAAAATCATAGGAAGAACCATACTAGTTCTTTTCATTTTTCTCTTCTCAGAGAGCTTTCCTTTCTTCATCTTTCTTCCTTGCCTCTGGTGTCGCATGATAATCTTCATTTTCAGCTTCAACTGCTATAAAAACTAGTTGTTTCATGTCTTCAAACTCTTTACCAGGCCATATTGGATTGTATTTCACTTGGTTTGTGTATGAAAATGATCTTTTCTTCTCAGCAAACAATAGCTCATCAATAAGATGTTTCTCATGCATTAGGATTGACCACTCTTCATGAGATGAATAGTTTTCATCAAATTTGACTAAATTTACCAAATATTCACACAAGGTTACACATTCATCTCCATCATCAATCTCATTTGAATTCACCAAATCACAAAATAATGCATCATAGGGAATTTTCTTACTATGACATGCAACTTTACTGTCAGACACACTTTCTTCATTAATCATTACAATTTCAATGCTACCATTTTTAGTCGCTATTTCAGTTACAAAGATTTCAACACTATGATCATTTTCAACAACAATGTCATCATGAAATTCAACATTCTCACTCCATTTCTTCATTTCAAGAATATCCCAAAATATTTTTGCACTAGGTATTTCCCCAAATTCACACAAAATACTAGACAAAATGTTTTCATCCAGTGCTCATATAATAAGTTGTAATGCTATTGCAACTCTTCTCTTATCATATAAATTGACACAACCTTCATGATCACAATGCAATAAATCTACTAACCATAGTAATTTTTTCATTTTAGTTGTCGAAGGTTCATAATTTATACCTAAGAAGAATGACAAATTTGACATCAATATTTTATATACTTCATCAAATTATTCATCGTTTTCTTCATGATCTTCATTGATTTGGTCCAACACTGTATTCTGATCCTCAAGCATGGGTTCTTCATCTGCAAATAGAAACACATCATACTGATCTGCAAAATACAATGACTCTTCGTGTTGATTCTTTATCATCATATGTTTCAGCTTTCTCCAGAGCTATCTAACTTTCCTTTGCTTACCCATGGTGCATTCTCCTTTTATCTTCTTCCTTTTCTTTCTTATATTGGAGGTAGTGTGAGTTCGACGAAATGGGAATGTACACCTCACTTCTTTATAACACCTCCATTGCATCACCGACTTAAAGGGGAAATTATATTAAACACTCATTCGCCAATTTCTCCACACTCACTTTACCATGCTCTTTTATCTCTGATACCAACTTGAAAATAGGAGTAATGAAATGGAACTGGTCGCTCTCAGGAAAGACAACACCTCGAGACCATCAAAGTAATAGCCACAGTGCATTCATTAAATCAATCAGGAGTACAATATATATGATGATATTTTGTTTAGGCGGTTGGAACCAACCTCAACTAAATACTAAATAAACGCCGCAACTAATCTCCATTATTTATAAGTGGTACTAGGAGTAAACCAATTTAGTAGAAAGATGATGATTTTTCTATAGCTTTCTCATTTAAGAGCTCAACATGTCACTTGCGGGAATTGAACTTGGGTGGGGTGGAAAACACCCCTCAGTACAAACCACTCGGGCTAAACCCAATTGACATGTCTGCATAGATAGTTATGTGTATTTGTTTTTTTATAATATTGAAATCAAATTTGCATAATGCATTTCCTATTTCCAACGAAGACACAAAATCCCATAAGTGTAAGAGAAAGTTTCACATTCTTACTAGAGTGGGTGGTCGAGAGCTTTTCCACTAGTAGATCAAATGTTGGAGTATACCACTTCATGCAAAGTTCTTATTTTCCCCTAAATGAGGGGCCAAACTTGAGGATTTGGTGTTTTTCTTCTAGTAGATCAAATTCCACAATGCAAAACCTTTTTGCACATGGGCGGATGTAGAATTATTATTTTATTTTTGATTTCAATGCTTTAGAGGCCCATTGATGTATATTTATTAATTTTGGCTAATGACCATTGAATTTGCATACCAACATGTTTTATTCCAAAAAATCATACTATCCATCTACGTCATCAACCAATATAGTGGATGAAGCCGAAACTTCATTTAATATTCAAACTCTATGGGGCTAAGGGTTCTCCAATGTGTTCCCATTAAAAACCAAATCCTTGATTATCTATTTATGAGGTCAAGTTCTGGCATGGATGGACTAAATTGGCAATCCCTAGATCCACTTCCCATCCTATTTTTCTTGAAGTTACCCATTGTCAATTGGGAAAGGACCAAGGAGGAAGAAAGCATAAGGGGTGTAAAATTGATGGTGGTATCCATTAAGGAGATGAAGATGGAGGTCCATGTGAGAGGTTGAAGATATATGGTTTAAAAGTAGGTTTTAAATGACAATTGAGAGCTTGGCCAAAAAGGTACGTGTGTAGATAGGGTGAAACAATAGACATCACTCTCATCATTACGATTCTCATTGTGAAGAGCAATAATGCATATAATTCATAACCACTTAATTCTTATAAAAAAATATGATTGTTATACAAATTATGTTATAGAGACAAATCCTAAAAGTATTTCATATTTATTTATCATTCATATTCATTGGATAAAAAATTATAAGAAAAATTAGGAAAACTTGAAAGTATGACCAAAATTGTTTTTTTCTTTAATATAAACAAATGTATTTGCAAGAATCCTAGACCCATATGAATAAATAAAAATGTGAAAAAAACAATAATAATGATTAGTTGAACATAGAAGAGAGGGCATAAACTATCGTAAAAAAAACATTGTTTTCTTCAATACCAACGAATATATTAGTAAGAATCCAAAAATGAAAAAAAAAACAATAACGACACTTAGGTGCATTTCATTCATTTTCTCGAGATGGAGAAACCAAAGAAATAGTTGTGTAGCTAGGGTGAAACCATAGCCACTTCTCTTGTTAGAGATGTAACTCCTCACATAGATAGAATAATATATTTTCCATGTAATAAAGACCAACATTAGTTAATAAGGCCTAAATATATTTTCTATGTAATAAAATTCAACATTAGTTAGTAATTCCTATTTAATAAATGTGAATAAGTCAATGTAAAAAGACCTAATAGAAGCTTCTGCTTCTAGACAGATCATTCTCTAGAATATTCTTTAGAAGATCAAATTATATAAATAAGAGTAGGAGGTTGTTGATAAAAAAAAATGATCATCTCAATTTCCCTCTCTATGGGATTACAATTTTTTTTTATCAAAATAATTTATGGCCCATAGTGTAGCATTTGATCTTAGATTCACCATGCATTTCGCAGATCGAAAATCTCAATTCGTATGCTCAAGATATCAATGTTTTCGTACAACTGCCCAAACACAATGCTTCTTCCATGTGGAAAAACAAATTTTCTTGGAAATAAGAATTCATCGAACCATGATAATTGTCATGGAACCACACCATCTCTTGGAACCATGTCTATATTTCAGAACCATAATGGAACCTTTCATTTCTTGGAACTTGGGATTGTCTTGGATCATATTTTCTCTTGAACCCACACTTAGAAAATTTTCTAAGTGTTACCCTCTTCTCTCAGAAATTTTCTAAGTGTCATCCTCTCCTCTTTTCACCTCTCTTCCATATTACTCAAAACTTATCCTCTTTTTGAAATACACCTCTCTTATAACTCCACCATACTACTCCACACTTCGTTTCTCTTCTCTCCATTCCCTTACCCATTACTTAGAATATTTTGGAGATTTTTCGGGTTCACGGATTCACTCACCTCCCTTCCCTCACCCCTGTGAACCCTCCAACCCACTACTCCTCACACTTCCCCACTCCCCACATCCCATACTTAATTTTATTTTGAGTATGGTGGTTGATCGAACTCGCCATACTCCATTTCCCTCCCCCCTCACATTTTCTCTGCATCTTCCCACCTTCTTCTCTCCACAATTTACTCCTTGTTTATATTTATTTTTATGGTCCGCAGTATCCCTAATCCCATTCCTCTCGAAAAACACATTTTCTTTCAAAACATTGTAATAGAACTTATTATTTTTTAAGAAATCCCAAGGGAACTAAGTCGAGAACAGTTTTCATAGTGTTTTATAACTTTGATTTTTGAGTATAAAATATTTGAAATTGGTCTATCATTTTCTTCCCTTGAGATTTACATGTGTTCACTCTATGAAAGTTCGCTTATGAGTCTCGATTATCTTCTTTTATTTTTTTGGATCATAAATATTTATTTTCTCTATGATGGATGTGAGAAAATTTTATTTATATTTTCAAATGTGTGATGTATGAGGTTCGTGGTCATCTCTCAGGATTTTTCCTGAAATAAAACACTTATATTTTCTGCAATTTTTATCTTTCTTTGAGTATAAAAGTGATCTTTCTAAAAGTCCTACATTATATTTAAATTTAGAGTATCAAATAAGATCATAAAACCAAGTGGAGTACCACCTCTACAAAAACGTAGGAGGATTTCTATCCTCGTGAGGTTGTCGTTTCAGTTCTAATAGATTCAAATGTCAACAGAGGCATGATAAATCTTTTCTAGAGAATTACTTTAATAGAGCTACACTATACTTGATGTTTCCCCCTCGAAAATGAAAGTGAACATTCATTTCTTTGAATAAAGGTATTACTTCTGGTGTTTCTCCTCTCATATTTTGTTGTTCCATTGATATCTGTTGAATATTCTTGTTTATGCATATTATATTACATATGGTACCTTACAAGTGATATCAGAGAAATTTCCTTGGCAAGAATTGTGGGTTAATTTTTTTTCAAGGTAGAGACATGTTCTAACGTCTTTAAAATATAGAGATCTTTTGTTCAGTGCGTAAATCTGCGATTTGGGAAGCATACAGATAGGAAATGCAAGAGGTTTTTAAGATCATATTGTTTGACACCCTTTCAACCCCTGTTGGTACCCTTTCGAATGTTAGAACATTAGAAAACACCTGCTTTCTCTTCCAAGTACCTTTGGTATATCGAGAGCCCCCTTAGGTATCCTGGAACCATCCATATATCAACCGTTCAACAACGTGACTACTATAGTGCCACTGAGAAAAAAACTCGATAAGATACTCTCTATTACTTAGGTAATTAGGTAATACGACTAAGGGTATAGTCTAGCCTCCTTAGTTGGTTCTGTGAGATATTGAGCCGAGTACTATTGTTCGACCCCACACATATATCATAGAGCTATAACAAAGGGAAAAATCTTGTATGTAGGAACCTTGAAAACCCTAACAATTGGGATGAAAACAAAACATTAAAGGAACATAAAAGATCTATTATCGTACTACCTTGCCTATTGCATTCTGGGTGCAAAATTACTACATATTTTTTTTCTGTTAAAATTTTGGGCATTTCAACATTGCAATATTATTCAAATCAGAGTATAAATTTGCAGGAGTTAAAAAAAAAGAGTTTGGTTCCTGTCTGCACCCTTATTTGAGACCTATCTTATTGTATTTTCCTTTTTTCCTTAAAAATCTTAAAAGTCTTCGTGGATTCCTGGGTTTAACGACCTATTATTGCAAGTTTGTTCAATTTTATGGAAAAATTGTGGCTCCTCTTATAAATCTCCTTAAAAACAATGATTTCAGTTGGACTCCAACAACTGACTAATATTTCCAAGCCTTGAAAGACGTTATGTGCACTAGTCTTGTACTGGCCCTACCAGACTTCACCAAGACCTTTCTTTTGGAACATTTGCATCTGAGAGAGGAATAGGGGAAATATTCATGCAAGCTCAATAACATTTGGCTTTCACTCGCAAAAAATTCTAAGACCAAAATTTGGGCCAATCGATTTATGAAAATGAAATGTCAGCTATTTTTCATGTAGTGGATCTCTGATACCCTTATATATTGGGACAAATCTTTTAAATTAAAATATATCATCAAAGCCTCAAGTGCCTCCTAGAACAACGAATTTTATCCCCGGAGCAACAAAAATGGGTGACCAAGTTGTTTGGATATGAGTATGAGATTGTTTACAATAAGGGAAAAAACAATGTGGTGGTTGATGCTTTTTCCAAAAAATATGAAGATGAAGGGCCCCTCTTTTCCCTCTCATTCATTGTAGCAGAATGGATTCAGGTTGCTCGAAAGGAATGGTTTCAAGACCCAAAAATTTCCAACCTAATCTAAAAACTTCAATAGGATCCACAAACTACTCCAGGGTACTCTTGGCACAATGAAGGGTTTCTCTATAAAGGTCACTTATACTTAAGAAAATAGTCGGCCCTTAAATCCAAGGTGATCTTTGAGTTTCATGCTTCACCTACAGTGGACCATTCATATTTTACCAAAACTTATGAATGGGTAAAATGATCTATCTTCTAGGATGGTGTGAAATAGGACATCCACACCATTTTGACCGAATGTGATACATTTCAATGAAATAAAACTACAATGAAATGTCCCTCTAGCGGAGGTTATATAAGAGGTTTTTAGTGTTACAAATTTGAAAAATATTCTAAAAAAAAACTCCACGAAAACATCTATTTTTGGTAGCGTATTTTTTTGCAGAGATTATAACGAAACTTCCTTATAACTAAAAAAAACTGGGTTGGTGGAGGTTGTAGCGGAATTTTTTCTAGCGGATGAGCTTCATGGTATATACACACCGATGCATTTATAAAAAATAATGCACCGGTGATTTAATAAAAAAAGCGCACCGATGGAATCTATGATACCAAGCACTGATGCATTCTATAACTTAAAGCACTAGTTCTTAACATTACAAGAAAGCACCGGGGTTGTCCAAAAAATATTGGGGCATCGATTCTCTTATAAGTAATAACATATTGGTCCCTTAATAAGAATAATACATCGGATGAATCTATGATAACATCACAAATGCATTAAAAAAAAAACCTACTGGTGCATGATTTCAGAACGCACCGAGGCAGAAGTGTGATACAGAAGCATCGGTGCATTTATTAATTAAACACACTGATAAAAGTTTTTTATTATTATAATTGTTGGTTAAAATAGTATTAATATCTATGCTCGTTCCTTCTATATCAACACCGATGAAAATTTAATTACGACACCAATGCGTTGTATCTTGAAACACACCGGTGTTGTTTATCATTAAACGCACCGGTTTCCATTTTCTCTTTTGAGAAACACCGATCTGTGACAGTGCACAATTATTTTTATTTTTTAATTCCATTGTTCATAAAAAAATTGACATATATCTTATGATAGTTTTCATATAAAATAAATTTTGATTAGTGCATTTGGATATGATGTTTGGATTAATTTTCTATATCATCATATTTCACATGTCTTCATTATAATATTTAATCATCCATATATTTAATCAACAATGTAACATTTCATAGCAACATTGGACAACACAATATAATAAAATAAAACATATTTTATTATATATGAATAATAGGCTCTTTGTCATACAAAATTGGCCGACACTTATTGGTAACCCCTTGTCTTTCAATTGGGACACTATGTCCATTACATTAAACAAAACTCTAATTTTCACAGACAATTATTTCAAAAAATGCAACGACTTGCATTGATATTCAAATATATTGATCACCATTCTCTGCAGGAACTATTGTCATTGCTCAAATTACATCCATGACTTGGTTTATTTGGTTGAATTTTTTGTTTATTGTATCAATTTTTTCTCTCTTATTTTCCTATTAAATATTTCCAATGGGTTCACTCAAGCTAACTGCCAACCAAGGAAAATAGTAAACTAAATGCACACAACATGAGGTTGGAAATAAAATATAATTAAGGAAACACACATAGGTTGAAGGTTGAAAGATGCAACTAACTATTTGTACATGCTACTAGAAAGATAGAAAAGTGATCTCAAGGGATAGACACTAATGATGACACATATTAATTAGGTTTTGATGCTAGTGAGTCATCCATATCGGTGAGTGCACCCTCACATTCGACATCACAATTGGGTAGAGCTCTATGCCCTGGCCACTCTTCTCAAACTAGCAACATAAATGGGTTTTGAAAATCTGCAATTTATGTGGGAGTAAAAGATAATCATGGATTGGATGGTAGGTAACGTTTCTTTTCAAAATATTAGATTTCAACCTTTGATGGATCATGTTTGTACTTGGTAGGATAGATTAGTATTTTTTTTTCTTTCAAGCATGTGTTTTGTGAACATAATATGATTGCATATAAAGAGTGAAATGATGTAGTTCAATAACAGAGAAGTTTATGAAACTATATGAGCACAAAGATGGTGTTATCACAAAACATATACATGTCTCTACTTGTAAGGGTTATATAGAATTAAAGTTGATGTTGTAGGTCTAGAACCAATATTAAAATTATGGCTATAGTTTTAATTTTTCTTAGAATAACTAATCATGGAAATGTAATGTTTGTAAATTAGGACTAAAATTTGGTTCACTCGTGGATTTTTTTTAATTTAATAGAGGTTATAAGTATGTAAACTTTCTGTGTTGAGTTTCAATGCTACAAGCATATATAATATGGAATGCAATATCATTTTTTATATACTATAAATATAATATTTTTTTTTCTTTTAAATAAATATATAAATATAATATTAAACAAACAAGGGATCGCATTCCTGGATGGGGTGCCACGCGGCATTAGGAGGCCACATAGCCTACCCATGCCTCAAGCCATAAATATGGAAGGTCATCTCCCTTCACTTCAGTCTTGAATGAAGGGCGACCATTACTTCCTGTAGAGGATGGGAGGACAACTCCCGCGAGTAAGGATTATGGCAGCTATGAGATTTAATGGAAAAGCTTGTGAGAGTATGAGAGTCATGTCAGCCCACAGTTTAACTCTCTCGCTCGACATTTGTTGGAATCACTTTTCCGTCACGCTCTTCCACTCTACTTTCTTTGCGAAAGGAACCTGTGAACAATGGGTCTTCCTCACAATTACTCAGAGAATTCCTGATCCTCATGGCCTAGCCATGCTGAGGGAGACGGGTAAGTCGAGGCACGACCCAACCCGGTATAGCTATGTCGCACGACAGAGATAGGTGCAACATCTAGAACAAGCCTTGTCGATAGCCCAGACTCAGTGCACTGAGAGGTCGAGGATGCCACCGATGGCATATGTTGAGGAGGTGATTCCAGAGGAACCTATCCAGGTTCCTCTAGAATCCCTTCTCTTCACTGTTATATATGACTTGCAGCTCCCTAGCCACCATACAATAAGTATTAGCGCCGAGGCTGCCATGGAAGGTGCCACCTACATCGTCGAGGAGGAATTCCCAGGGTAATTCCTCAACTCAGACTCAAGTGTTCCTATGAAGGAAACCAATAACAAAGGAAACATCAAAGGCTAGACAACAGTGGAGACGGTCAAGACAGAGGAAATTGGAATTGAGTTGGAGGACAGGAGCACCGAGCGGGGGGGCCACCCAGTCTTGGTTCCTCTACCACTCTCTAGATTCCCTAAATCCTTCCCTGCTCCACCTCCTCTCTTCAACCCAGAGCAACTAGGGCTCATTTTCGAGCTAAGGAGCCAAATGGCGGACCTGCTCCACTAGGNCTCATGAGTTAGCGGATTGATATGCTATATGACAAATTCTTGAATGCACTTGCTAACCAGTGATGCTTGACTTGCGCAAGGCCTTTCGTGCTCCAAGCAAAGGACGACCCTCTCTCTGGATCAACGGATGACATACCCCCAGGTGCTAATGGTTACTTTCTGGATCTTTGCAATGGGTTTCTTGTACACTACTTGCCCAGATATCTGTACTGGGAAAACATAGTTTTACAATTTTGTTTTTATTTTCTCAGTTGCTAGATTGTCTTAGGCTTCTAGAACAGTACTGTAAGAACATGAATCCACCACCTGCCATGGTTTCCATTTGGCAGGGAAGATGGTAGATAACTCTCTGGACAAAAAGTATCACAGTCTCCCACGTGTTCTGGTTTCCGCTAATTTGACGGAACAAATGAGAAACTGATGACATGTGACTTTTTTGTACTATAATAACACAGTAATCGAAAATGCTTTTTTTATTTAAAAAAAAAACAAGGGATCGAATACACCAATTTTGAGTCTAATATATATATAATTTTCTTAATTTGAGAAATTTCAATTTTTATATTAGTATATAACCCCAAAAACATACATCTTAAGTTTTTAGTGTATTTCTTTTCTATATTTTTTTTTAAATAATTTGTTGATGGGTTTTGTCAAAAGGGTGAATATATAAATAATTTGAGAATCCTTAATATTTATATTGATACATAACTCTTAAAATATGCATCTTAAACTATTTTATCTTATCTTAAATTTTTATGTAATTTTTTTTAAAAATAATTTGTTG
>SNQJ01S0034827.1:0-21868 GCA_010110895.2 Picea sitchensis | reverse complement strand
TCGTTTTGGATGGTTAGGGAATTGGCGTTGGCGTTTGGAAGCGAATTTATTGGAGCAGTCTTATCACTAGATTTATACACAAGTACAGTCGTACTTGATAGGAGATATTTCTACAGTTGATGGACATGAATGTTTTTCAAGATTTGATGATTTAGGGTATGATCAGGGCCCAGTTGATGTAGTCTTCTGAGTTGAAGATTGAGTCTTCAGACTCCACTCGAAGACAATTTGATGTGTTGGATATCTTCTTGGTCATACTTGCGAATGACGATCAAGGGAATTGGAACCACTTGTCCCTCACAGAGGGGAAATCTAGTTGAGTTAGGTTCCAAGTTTGATTTTGAGTCAGGTTCCAATTTTGATTTAGAGCCCGTGAACAGATGATCAAGTATGCAACCTAGTTCCTGGTATGCAATCTTGTTCCTGAACATATTATTCTTGATAGTTTGTGGTCAGTGTACAACCACCAATTGAGCAGAGGACATACAGTTCTGCTTGTTATTGTTTTTTATAGTTTGTGGTCAGCTTAAAACCACCAATTGAGCAGAAGACATGAAGTTCTGCTTGTTAAATTTTCATATTTTTGAGCCTTGAGATCTTGTTAGTTTATGGTCAACTTAAAACCATGCCATTTAGTAGAAGAAATCAGCTTTTGCTAGACATTCAGTTTGTGGTCATCCCGAAACCACTAGATTGGTTTGTGGTCATCCTGAAACCACCAGATGAGTTTGTGGTCAACCTTAAACCACCAATTTAGTAGAAGACATCAACTTCTGCTATTTGTTTTCTAGAGTTCAGAGAGCATCTTCAGCCAACCCTCTAAATATTCGCTTGACACATGTGATTGTCAAGTAGTGGCAGTTTTTCAGGCAAGAACGAACTTATGATTAAGGAGGATGTTAAAACACTAATCATAAGTTAGTTGGTTAGTTAATTTAACTTAACTGTTATACATGACAGTTATGGTCTTTTGCATTATATATGTACATGATTATTTACAGAAGCATTGATGAATAGAGTATGCCTTTTCTGCCATTGTTTTGTTATCTCCGTTCATTATGGTTTCTTGATTACTTCTATTATTTCCATTATATTTCTTCTCTTTTCTTCATTATGAATCTAACAAATTCACGTGAACTATTCTTCTTAATCCAACTTTTACTTCCCGTACTAATTACTGAAGACGATTACTTCTGCATTTTCACCTTCATCCCGTTGCAGGGTTGCGATGGATCGGTACTGATCAGCCGCCCATCTGCCGAGAGAAGTGCACCTCCAAATCTTGGATTGAGAGGATTCCAAGACATTGACCACGCCAAGACAAAACTTGAAGCAGAATGCCCAGGAGTTGTTTCATGTGCTGATATACTGGTTATTCATGTGCTGATATACTGGTTATTGCAGCACGCGATGCAGTAGTACTGGTGACTCGTGAGTATGGCATTTGTGTTTGCATTCCTTGTATATTGTTTTGTTATTATGCTAAGAGTACTGATTTGACTAATTGTGATATACAAGCTAAGGGACCGAACTAGGCCGTGCCAACAGGAAGGAGAGACGGATTGGTTTCGTCCTCCTCGGACGCTGCCAGTAATCTCCCGTCACCGTTAGATTCTGTCAGCGTGCAGAAACAGAAATTTGCAGAGAAAGGTCTCACCACCGAAGTTCTAGTCACTCTTGTGGGTATGTTCAATGTCCTTGGAAACAAATGTGCATGCTAGATATTAGTGCAATCTCATTTCATATTGAAATGATTGTTATTGTTTCTTCATTTACAAATAGGTGGGCATACCATCGGGCAGACTGCCAGTTGTTCAGGTATCGGCTCTACAACTTCACTTCAAGCGGGAACGCCGACCCAACAATAAACTCGGCCAATCTGCCTCAACTTCAATCCCTCTGCCCGTCAATGGTGATGGCAGCAAGGGAGTCGCGCTCGATAAGGGAAGTGAAACCAATTTCGACGCCTCGTTTTTCAAGAACATAAGAGACGGGAATGGCGTTCTGGAGTCCGACCAGAGACTTTGGTCGGATGAGTCAACGAAGATGTACGTGCAAAGGTACGCTGGCACCATCAGGGGGCTGTTGGGACTCCAGTTTGACGTCGCTTTCACCAAGGCCATGGAGAAAATGAGCAACATTGGGGTTAAGTCGGGAATGCAAGGAGAAGTCCGAAAACTCTGCTCTGCGTTCAACGCGTGAAAAAAAAACGCCAGCATCTCGATTCTTGTTCGTATATTCCTTTTGTTTATATATAGAGGTGAATAGGATTAGAAATCCATCATACAATTCAAATGTCGCCAGCAACAAAAAAAAATATGGATACCAACTCAAGGTTTTCATTTTCGGATTATTAAATAATTGTCAAAAATATGTATTTTTGGTGTTGCGGATTTAATTGGTTGTAAGCGTTTCTCGTTATAAATGTGTGATCTAACTACCATCTCTCTATAAACTAACAACAACCATTTTATAAAAGTGGTTGATAAATATCCTCCTTCTATTAGAACTTGAATACAAGGAATTAAGTTAACATGTAATGGAAGTCTTAGGAATAGGAAAACATAATAAAACACTAAATAGAAAAACTAGGAGCTACCATTGCACACTCTTAAACGAAATAATAATACAATTGTATTATTCACTATTACACAAAGATACATACCTATATATATAGTTGGAGTGAGATCCAACTAACTCCAAACATAGATGGAGAGGTTGAGAGAATATCTCAACAATCTCCTACAAAACCTCAAACCAATCCCTAACTTAGTACATAGAACTAATGTGAATATTATCTCTAACACCCCCCTTTAATGCTTACAAAAAACTTACAATACTGAAATCATAATTACAAAATTTGTGGTTTGTCTTTGTTTGAGTGGTCTTCATATGCACTTACACCCATCTCTGAACTTCATAGACACACTCTTTCTCTCCCATCATCTTTGAGCTACCACTTCATCCAACATTGATATAACTGCTTCCGACAATCTTTGACGTTCTTGTAGAACCGACGCTTCTGGACCTCCCAAAGGACATTCTCGATATTGAACCATCCTATGGATACACTTCCATATTCAAATATTTCTCTTTCGGCTATTCGCAGTATCTAGGAGAATGATCCCAATACTGAATGTCTTCAGCAGTCAGTTTCACAACTTGACCTTACATAAAAATAATCGGTAACTGACAATCTTGAAGCATCGAAGTGCAACAAGTTCCACCAGCATATGACATAAAGTAGACATAATCCATTAATGATTTGTTCTCTCGGTACCGAAGAACGTTGAGAACCATTAATTAAAAATATGCTACTATGTTCTATAATTAGTTCTTCATAATATAATTTTACAAATTCACAAACATCACAATTTGTTCAAAGTTCTCACAATTTCCACACCAAATGATAAATTTCACATACATATCTGAGAAACGTGATGGAAGAAATGTGACAGGATCCAAGTCTATTCCTAGTTACGTTCGCTCGTAGTCTCAACACATCGTCATCGAAAACATGCAACTTCTAACAAAATTGGGAAGTGGATTCCATTCACGATATGGATGCCCCCATTTATTCTTCTTCCAACAATTGCGGCCAATGGAACACAAATATCCTTGTCTTCCTGTATTGCCACACATATGCTCCATTAGAATCTGATCTCAATAGAACAATGGCTCTATTCTGCAATACTCAGACTCGTTAAATAGATCTATGGACAAAGTCTTCCACAGTGGGTGATTTCCTTTCAGACGCGGCTCCTCATAGAAATGACAATGTTCTGTAACTCAAACAAAATATCCAGATCGCCCATTCATGGATCTATAACTGTGATGGAAGTCTTCCCTCCTCCCTCACAAATGATAGGCGCAATATTCTGCATAGCGATTTTCTCCATGCCGCCAGCCTCCAATGCAACAATTATCCTCAACGATAACCAAACAATTCCCTCTCTTATGGCATCATTCTGCTTCGTTCTGGGAGCGTTTACCTTGTGTAGCAGACCGTTTACCTTATGTAGCAGATCTCACTCCAACTACAGTCTCTTCACGCAACAGATATTTATTCATATGGCGAGAGTCTCCTTCACACATAAATACTCACACTCAAGCAAACATTCGTGCAACAAATTATTCAACATAGAAATGCACTCCCAACATACACTCTACTTCTTATATATTTATAGATAATTAGCATTCTTTTCTCTCACATTTTCCTAGCCATCCCGTGAGGGAGTTAAGCCAGTTCAGGCTCTAATACCAAAATAGAAAAATGAGGAACAACCATTGCACAACCTTAAACAAAATAATCAATTGTATTATTCACTATTACACACAGATACACACGTATATATATAGTTGGAGTGAGATCCAACTAACTCCAAACATAGATGGAGAGGTTGAGAGGATATCTCAACAATATCCTACAAAACCTCAAACCAATCCCTAACTTAGTACTGTATAGTTCACTAATTTGAGCATTATCTTTAACATCACTTGTAAAAGGGTTTAAAATACAATTTTTGTCAGTAAAAATCATAGCACTTAGCTGAGAACTCCATAAGAAGGAATTCAACTAGAGAGCTCAATAACCATTTCCTCCAAAATTTTAATGGATGTAACCCTAAAAGACCAAGCTCACATATAACAACTCCAAGGGAAAGCACCAGTGACTGCAATCTCCATACTGGTCATGATGGTTGCACTACTCCTGCGTTAGCTTCTTCATCTCTCTGAGAGTATACACATATGAATGTGCACCCTTCCTAAAATCCGACAACCTTGTTATGTTCAAGAGAGATATAGGAAATTTTATGCGGCCGAGAACCTTGTCCACCATTTTCATTCTTCGAGGATAAGGTTTCACGAAGGAATCCTCCTAGATGGGCTCAGTCTCAAAATTACACTGATACAAATTACAGTTCATAACAAATCACATGGCATGGATCGATGTATACTTCTCTCTGTTAAAGAGGAAAAAAAAAGGATAAATATTCTGAGACAATAAACAACTTACTGTTAAATCTCATTTGATTCCAAATTTGATGAAAATACTAAACCCTAATGCTTCATGAGGTTAAGTTAATTCTAAGACATTGTTTAAAAATTCATTGGACAACAAATCACCTAAGTATTTCCCTAGTCTGATTCTGAAACTCAATGCTCCCTTGCTCAACTAAAAAGGGTGCCCATTTAAACTCCATTGATAAATTGTACACTCCAACACCATATTGCATTAAATTAAAATCCTTGTAAATTAATTCTATTTTTCCCACAGGAAATTCCGGTAGATAGAAATGCTTGCCTTCTCTATGTATGCAACACAACTCTTTTTGCCCACTTTTATTTATTAGACTGCACTGTGGAATTCATTAGAGTCTCCACCACTTCCTTGAAACAACATAATTCATGAAGCTGACCACGATTTCCATAGAGAATATGAAACTACTTGCCAATATGCCGACTACTAGGTGTATGGTGGATATGGTAAAAGTGGCGGAAATGTAAATCTAATGCTTTAAAAAATAAAAAGTTCATAATGGTGTAAATTTTTAATTTCAAGTAAGTTTGCTAATCACTTGAAAGTGGCAATCAGATGGTCACACAACAATTTCTTAATCATATTAAGTAAATGTTAAAAAGTAAACAGTTTAACAGATGCATTAAAAAATGCGAATATGCCATCATCTTCAATTGATAACCATATCATTGGAATTTATGGTTAAAAGATCATTAAATGTGTCCATCTCCAATAACATCATAACATCAACATCATACTTAAATATGCTAATATCAAAGTAAATACAAATATAACATCATGATTAAATGTACTAATATCAAAGTAAATACAAATATTTATATATATGGGCACATAACAAAAAATAAATACAAATATTTATATATATGGGCACATAACCAAAAATGTTATTATTATATACCTGTGTGCACATAACCAAAAATGTTCATGTAAAAGCACATGAGTTATTAATTATTTAATAGCAAGTTAGTGCCTAATACATGTAAATAATTGATAGCAAGTTAGTTCCTAATACATATGGGAATTCTATAGATATAATTCTTAAACCTTAACCACAAACTCCATATATATAACTCTTAGTTCTACGCCTTAAATTTTTAAATTAACTTTAACTCATTATCATTCCATTCACTTATGTAATCTTTTTAAATTATATTGCAATTTTTTATTAGTTATATTGCATTTTTTATTATTGAAATTACATTTTTCTATATATATATAAATAATGCCCTAAATTTTTAAATTAACTTTAATTCATTATCATTCCATTCACTTATATAATCTTCTTTAATTATATTACATTTTTTATTATTATTGAAATTACATTTTTCTATATATAAATAAGACAACATAGAGTAATACCTACCGCAATTAAAGTCCATTGATGATATGTTCGCTATATAATATATAGATTGAAAATTAATTTACATATAATATTTTTTTATGTTTATTATAAATTGAAAATTAATATAGTAGTTTTTTGGATATTGCATCATGTGTTGAAAATTAATTTACATATAATATTTTTTTATGTTTATTATAGATTGAAAATTAATATAGTAGTTTTTTATATTGCATCATATGTTTTTAAGTTGAATAATGATTCTAGATATTGATTCCATATATTTTATATATGGCAAAGTGTAGTCATTGTACTTACTTAACATGTAAAATCAAAATGTTTTAATAAAGTTTTTTAAGTTTTTAGATTTTGGATTATTCATAAATAGATAAATGTGATTTTTTTTTATATAGTATAGAAAATATAAATTATTAAGTTACAAAGATTTTTATATTATACCTTAATATAATGTTTTTTAATTTTAGTGGTTGTACCTTTGTTACAATATACAAAGTCTTTGTTACAATATACAAAGTTGGGTTGTTTCAATTTTATTATAGGCAATATATAAAGTTCAATTAAAAATAGATAAGTGTGATTTTTTATATAGTATATAATGTTTTTTATCCTCTTTGTTGTAACTTTGTTACAATATATAAAGTTACTTTGTTTCAATTTTATTGTGTAATATATAAAGTTCAATTCAAAATAGATAAGTGTGATTTTTTATATAATATAGAAAATGCAAATTACTTAATTACAAAGATACTTATATTATGTTTTAATATAATATTTTTTATTCTTTCAATTTTATTAATTGAAATTATAATTAAGTTAAGCACATTGATGTAATCACATTATCTCAAGATAATAACTCATATATATATTATAAATTATTTTATTTGAAAAAAGTAAAGAAATTAGTTTGTAAAAGTGCATCACATCACTCAGTGTCATGATATCATATATATTATTTATCCAACCAAAAAAATTTCAAATAAATGTCTTTCTTGTCAAGGTATGTACAATAAGATAACATGTGGAGATAAGCCACTGAAAATCCATTGCTTATTTAACTAATCTGTATATGATCTTCAGTGGATCTCTCCTATTAAAAAATGTCTTTTTTTTAAAGAAATCCCCAAAAGTTTTGGTTTGGAGTTACTTTGGCTTGCTACTTTCTATCAACAAAGATAAAGCTAACTAAAAGAGACATGTAATAAGAGTGTTAATATGAAATGCACTGTTGTTTTTTCTATTAATTTTTAAAAAATGTCCTATCATTTCAAAGAAAATTCCATAATTTCATAACTCCAAATTTTGATAATCAAGATATTTTAAACTATCATTAATGAACTCCTCAAAATTACACAATAACATAACACAAGAATTTGATAATCAATATATTTTAAACTATCATTCATTAACTCAACAAAGATATGCCAAAAATCAACACCAAAATGAAAATAGTTTAAAAGAATGTTGAAATTAGAACAAATCACCATTGAATCTACAAATACCAATTGTAACATGTAGACCAGATTCCATAATATCATTGATTATTTGTTTCTAGCTCTAAATTACTAACTTGTGAAATAATGTGACTCTATCATTCATGAACTCAACAGAGCAGGTATGCCAAAACTCAACACCGAAATGGAAATAGTTCAAAAAAATGTTGGAATCACAACAAATCACCAATGAATCTACAAATACTAATTGTGAAATAATGTGACTTCGGAACCTTAGGACCTCAGTAGTTAATGCTTGGACATGTGTTTTTTCAAACACGTTATTTGTCAAAAATGTTAGTGCATTGATTACACTTTTTTAATTCCTTTCAAAAACTAGCATTTCTATGTCACACCAACCGAGGTTAATGGAGGAACGAATCTCACAACAACTAAACTATTATTTCATTTTGCTACTGGTCAAGGATGCACAAAAATGAGATTTATGGTTTTTGATTGGAAATGGTGGCTAGAATGACAATACACATCCATTCATGAATGTGATTGGGGTGGAATATCATGTGTGCAACTGCGAGTTTAAACATCGAATGCGCAACATAGGTGTCTTTGGATTGAAGGTAATTTCCATATCAATTATAACGAATAACACCTCCTTCTTATAATTTGTTTTGTGATTATTTAATTGCTCAAATCTAGCGTTAGCCAACTATATAGCTATTAGTCCCAAGCCATTTTCTATTGCTTCGATACCTGTTGAATTAAGTCCCAAACCATTTCCAATTGCTTTGATAAACTGTTGAATTGGATAAAATCCCAAGCCATTTCCTAATGCTTTGATACCTTGCTGAATTGGATATAAATGATACAAAAGAACATTTCCCTTTGTTTTGTTGCAGTTCTGATTGTTGGTTGCAATGCAATCCAAAGAGCGGCGATGGAATCTTAGATATTTTGTTTTTTCATTTTTACATTCAAAGCATGGATATTGATCTTTTACAATCTTTCTGCAACTTGGATCTATAAGCGGAAGAAAAAATATGATAGATGAAAAAGTATGAGGGATGTAAAGAAGTAGAATACCAAGGTCACTTACTATCGCGGAGTCCAGTTTTACATGATAAATCCTTTTTTCACATGAATAATATTTCCCTGCATATGTCATTAGTTCAAATCCCCGGATGATGTCATACAGGGAAAACACAAAAAGGATTTCATGCCTACATAATTTTATTGGTCTATGTGAAAAATTTCCATTGCCTGCATGTGATGCATCTGTTTGTTGTTTGTCACCTTCTCATATTAAAATGGATTTCTTTCATTAAAAAACATACAAAAATGAGATTCCCTTGAACTGTCAACACGACACAATATCACAAGCTTATTTCAACCAAAATTTCATGTTTTCAAAAAGTTATGTGGCATGAGATATGGTGTGTTCAGGACCCAGGTACATCTGGGTGAAGGAATAAGAAGAAATACAGAACAATATGGATCAAAATTTTTGAGCTACAGCTTCGTGGGTCCGCCAATTTTCAATAATAAAGGAGGATATCATAAGATTCCAGTAGAATAAGTACCGGGACAGCCTTGGGGATAGAAGTACCTGCGCAACAATCTTGCGAATATATTACAAGAAGTTTAAGTCCCTCCCAGTCAATAGGTGACACAAAAACAATATCTGCAATTCTTGACTAAACTAATAATTTTGCATTATTGAAGTACCTTGCCCGACGTAACTCCTTCCTTAGTCCGTCCATTTCAGCTTGTACAGCAGGGATTTGCTAAACTTCTGCATGGGCTTTATGTAGCTCCGCGGTGAGATGTTGCACTTGGCATGTCAGATACTGTCTTATTGACATCACGGTTTGTGCATCATCTTGAGCCTGTTGCAGTTCGCGTTTTAAAGTCTATACAGATTGAAGTTCAACTTCCATCTTTGTTGTTTTTTCAATTAATCCTCTAACTTGTTGTTCCTTGTCTCCCTCATAGATGACATCTGAGCATGCATTCTCTGCGACTCCTATTGGGTACCGGCAAGTTCCCCTCTTAGAGACACATTTGTTGCACCGAGCCTCTGATTATCCATTGCAAGTCTTTGTAACTCTTCATGTTGACCTGCCCATCTCTGTTCCAGAAGCTCAATAGGAGGAAGTTGATAAGAGTATGAGGCCCCAAAGGATGTCGTATAACTGGATCAAAATTATCTGGAACCATGCCTGGGTGTCTTTCATGTGATCGTGGCATGTGTCCTCGAGCGACCATTTCTGTAAAAGTCCAATATTGTCTAAAAATAAACGAAAATCTGCATAAATTAAAAGACAAAAAAACATTTTCTAAATAGTTGGCTACTCATATTCTATATCACTCTCCAAGGTATCATAACTAATATTCTATACCACTATCCAACGTATTACAACTGATATTCTATCCCACAAAAATAAAGATGAACAAGGAAATTTCGTTCAAAGAAATCATCATTCTATTGACGACATTTACCATTGCAAAGCAACCATTCTTCTATATATTCACAATAAAAGAGTTCAAATATTAGTGATTGTAAAATGACCCTGGTTATTTTTAGCACCATATATCAATTTCAGTGCGAGACTCTACGGGAATTGAATTAGAAACCTTATAGTAGCCAAAACCCTAGAAAACGAAACTTCAACCCTAACAACAACAATATTAACAAAACGTCATATATCAATTGCAGATTCCATGTGAGACTCAAGAGTAATTGAAATAGATACCATAAAGTGGTCAACCCCTGCTCACAAACCCTAAATCCAAACTTCAACCCTAACAACATCAACATTAACATTAATCAAACATTTGACCATATTGTGCCGCAAAATTCTTGTATAGCACAAAGATGGTTCTATTGCGGTCTACTGCTCATGAATAAACCAAAATCTCCCGTAACGATTTATCAAAACCACAGTTTTTCCAACGAGGGTTTGCAGAATAGTCTTACTAGGAAACCCAAGTTCAAAGCTCCGAAATTTGTGATAAAAACAAAAATAAACGGAGTAGAGAACAAATATTTGGATAATGAGATGAAGGGATCTAAAAATCTCAGGGTTAATTTTTTTTTATGTACTAAACATATTCAGTTTGTTGTTTTTTAAACTATTAATTTTTCTTTTACAAAAATAGACATTCATATATTATATATAGAAAAAATACATAAACCTCAACAATATCTACAGAGTCGAAGGGACTAACTAGTCGGTAGATATTTTTTCTTTCTAGACTGCTTCCATACAAAAGGACACTCGTAACTTAATAAGAATTTTTTTGGCCAATACGCATCTTTTGCTTTTACACTCAGACATCAAAAGAAATTTCACTGTTTTTGGAGGTTGCATTACCAATCTATAGTGAAAGTTTTATTGTTTATTACAAGCTACATATAAATCCCGGGAAAGACTTTTACTGATTATTCTAAGGTGTGACCCCATTTTCCATAATGCTAAAGAAGTTGCGCCGTGAGGAGAAAGTATCAAGCACACAGAGTCCAACGCACACTAAGACCCTAAATTGATAATGTGGTGCAGGAGGTTTCTTTTACAAGGAAACAAGGTTGCAAACAAATGTCATTTCAAATTTGAGCGTTCATTCTTTGAACCCGGACACAAGGTTGGAAACAAATGGTATTTCAAGTTTGAGCTTTCGTTCTTTGAACTTGGACACTAGGTTGCAAACAAATGGTATTTCTTTGAACGTGTGTTGGTAATTCTTTCTTTTCTTCTTGGGCTGACCGAGGTTCAGATTTCAACAGGTTTCCAACAAAACTCCTCAAAACTATCGGCCCTTCCCGTAAACCAGAATGAAACGCTGCGCACAGGGTGCACAACGCAATCTTACCCGAGATAGATTTTATAGGTGACTGCAATACTCTGGTGTTTGCGGTCTAGGAATGAGTGGAGATCTATGATTGTGTTCATTCTTCCTTATGCATTATCCTTGTTAATTATTCAAGTACTTTTCCAATTTATTCATCTTTAAACCTATGCATGCATGCTCATATTTCTAATTAACTATTCATTCATAAGATAATGATCAAAAGAAAGTAAACATTCATTAATAATCACACATAACACACAGTTTACCTTGGTTCATCCCCTTGTGGGGCTACACCCACAAAGATATGGCTTCTCTACTCTTTTATTTATTTTGCTCTGAAATGTTGCGCTGCGCACATTACATATTCAGTAATACAATCAAGATGAGGGTAAGAACCCTCTGTGAGGTGGACTAGATCACACTAAGATTCTTAGCCTGTGACTTAACTGAACCCTCCGTGAGGCGGACTAAATCACACCACGCTCCTCAACCTGTGACCTAACCCTCCACAACTAGCTTATTCGATTCTTCTACAAGACTTATTACAATCAACAACCCATAATAATCAACTCTCTTTTTTCTCTAGTGACTACCTCACTTACGTGCTCTCCTCTCCTAGACCTCCTAGGTGCTTATTTATACTAATTTTTGGTTTATAGCCGTTACAATCTTTGTCAAAAACCCTAATCCTATCATGGTTAGGCTTGTCTTCCTACAAGCCAGATTGTTTTTTCTCTTGCATGTTTCTTTTCCTTCTTTTTCTGCATGCTTCTTTCTTGCCACTTGTTGTTTGCGCTTCAAAATTAGATCTTTCTTAAAAAAGATCTTTCTCCAAAACTAGGCCTGCGCCAAAAATATGATTCCTTCTCAAAATAGACTTGCACGGTGGTGCATGCTCCATGTACAACCTTTGCCAAGATGTGAAACTTTCCTTCTAATTCTTCCCATTTGGATCTCGCTTGCGCAACTTTCTATGTGAGCTCCTCTACCCTCTGCGTTGTGATGTGTTCCTTCAGAGACTCTGCGCTCTCAACATGATCCTAAGCCATCTTTGTCTTCTCTTCCTCCTGTTCAACAATTATTTGCGTTGCTTGCTCGGGTTCTAACTGGGCTTGCCTTACCTGCTTGTTATTCTGCGTATTCTTCAATTCTGTGTGCAAGGTCTTCATCTCATGGGTGCCTTTCAATCGATGTGTAATGCTCATGGTATATTTTTGCTGCTTTAGCTCCTGCATTGCAATGATGATTTCCTCCTCTTGCTGGTCTAGTTGTTGGACCTTATCGTCTTCCTTCAATGCCGTCCATAGTTGAGCAGTCGTGTCAAAAAATTCTGTGACCTTTTTGGCTTCTCTTTCCATCATTTCTATTTGCATGGCTGCCTGTTGTTCCCTTTCAGGTGTAACTTTGAGAGGAGTGGTTGGTGTTAACTTTTCCTTGAGTTCCTCGATCTCCTTATAATCTTCGAGCGTCTGTGCGATAATTTCAATCTGTTCTCCAACATTGTTCACAACTGCCTGCACGCTGTCTGAAATTTTTGTGAAGACTTCTTTCATCTTCTGCTCCAATTTATCTGTGCGTTGCTTCTCCTCCCGTGTCTCCAACTGGATGTGCTCTACCACAATTTCAAGTGCATCCTTGCCATCTCTGGTGACTAGCAATTCCGTCATATCTGCTCTGGCTAGTGATTGCACTTCGTGTGACACTGACTTTAGCTTGTATAGTGCTTTTGTTCGTATTTTAGTCAATACCAACCAACTGTATCTACGCCAGGTATTTAACTGGCGTATGTCCCATCTCCTAGGTTTTGTCCCTTGCTTATGTCGCTCGGAGGATCGGTTCTACCTCTCTTGTATTTGGACTCTTTGTATCCGTTCCCGGACTTGCTTAATGTCGGCCAACTTTCAACTTTCAACCTTCAACTTTAACCCAAGATTAACCCGTCGTTCTCTTGCCAATGGTCTTCAACAATATCATGGGAAAGCTCCCTCATACATCTCGAATTATCAACCTATCTTCATAGCAAGTTCCCGAGGCATTCTCGGACTTGAAAGTCCGAAATACTGGAAATCTATAAATTTGATAAGTCTGGTACATAAATGATCAGAAATCGATATATGGAATATTTTCTTGATTTTATATAAAATTTAAAAATAAAGAAGAAACCATGAGAAAGTTCCAGGAAAACAAGACATGAGAGCACGTGCATGTTAAAGTGGATGACAGGTTGGATATCACCAATCCCTGCTTCGTCGTCTTCGGACAGAGAATTTTGACTCCGTCTGGCGGCCTCAGACTTTGACTGAAACACGTTTTTCCTCCAGCTTTCGGGTATATATAACATGTAAATGCATCAAACCTTTCATTCACCACCGTTCCAGATTGTCTGTCTTCTATTTTACTTGTTACCTCACTTCGTGCATTTGTGTTTGTAGTTTTTATCCACAATTAAAGCTCTGTGCGAACTGTGTTTGTAGTTTTTATCCACAATTAGAGTTGCGAACTTGGTTTCTTCACTCTCTGCTCTGTGCGCTTTCACATTCAATCTCCCCTTGCCCGGCGTTTATCAATCAATAACAAAAGTGCCATCTAAAATGGCTCAAATACCGAGGTATTTGCTTGTTTTCCTATTCGGTGTGGCAACCATATTCTCTGTTTCTGTGAGAGTGGAAGCCCAGGGAACCAAAGTTGGATTCTATTCCAAGACCTGTCCGAGAGAAGAGGATATCGTCAGATCCAGCGTAGAAGACCATGTGAAGGCCGACGTAGGGCTTGCTCCAGGACTTCTCAGGCTTCACTTCCACGACTGCTTTGTTTAGGTAAATTCACGTGAACTATTCTTCTTAATCCAACCTTTACTTCCTGGACTGATTACTGAAGACGATTGCTTCTGCTTTTTCGCCTTCATTCCGTTGCAGGGTTGCGATGGATCGGTACTGATCAGCAGCCCATCTGCCGAGAGAAGTGCACCTCCAAATCTTAGATTGAGAGGATTCCAAGTCATTGACGACGCTAAGACAAAACTTGAAGCAGAATGCCCAGGAGTTGTTTCATGTGCAGATATACTGGCCATTGCAGCACGCGATGCAGTAGTACTGGTGAGTATGACATTTGTGTTTGCATTCCTTTGTATATTGTTTTGTTATGATGCCAAGAGTACTGATTTGACTAGTCCCGATATACAGGCTAAGGGACCGAACTGGGCCGTGCCAAGTGGAAGAAGAGACGGATTGGTTTCGTCCTCCTCGGACGTTGCCAGTAATCTCCCGTCACCTTTAGATTCTGTCAGCGTGCAGAAACAGAAATTTGCAGAGAAAGGTCTCACCACCGAAGATCTAGTCACTCTTGTGGGTATGTTCAATGTCCTTGGAGACAAATGTGCATGCTAGATATTAGTGCAATCTCATTTCATATTGGATTGATTGTTGTTGTTTCTTCATTTACAAATAGGTGGGCATACCATCGGGCAGACTGCCAGTTGTTCAGGTATCGGCTCTACAACTTCACTTCAAGCGGGAACGCCGACCCAACAATAAACTCGGCTAATCTGCCTCAACTTCAATCCGTCTGCCCCGTCGATGGTGATGGCAGCAAGGGTGTCGCACTCGATAAGGGAAGCGAAACCAATTTCGACGCCTCGTTTTTCAAGAACATAAGAGACGGGAATGGCGTTCTGGAGTCCGACCAGAGACTTTGGTCGGATGAGTCAACGAAGATGTACGTGCAAAGGTACGCGGGCACCATCAGGGGGCTGTTGGGACTCCGGTTTGACGTCGCTTTCGCCAAGGCCATGGAGAAAATGAGCAACATTGGGGTTAAGACGGGAATGCAAGGAGAAGTCCGAAAACTCTGCTCTGCGTTCAACGCGTGAAATCAAAACGCCAGCATCTCTATTCTTGTTCGTATATTCCTTTTGTTTATATATACGGGTGAATAGGATTAAAAAACCATCATACAATTCATCTGTAACCTGCGGCAAAAATATGGCCATGGAGAAAATGGAGAAAATGAGCAACATTGGGGTTAAGTCGGGAATGCAAGGAGAAGTCCGAAAACTCTGCTCTGCGTTCAACGCGTGAAATCAAAACGCCAGCATCTCTATTCTTGTTCGTATATTCCTTTTGTTTTTATATACGGGTGAATAGGATTAAAAAACCATCATACAATTCATCTGTAGCTACAGCAAAAAATATGGATACTGACTCAAGTTTTCCACTTCCGGACTATTAAATAATTGTCAAAATATGTATTTTTGGTATTGTGGATTTACTTGGTTGCAAGTGTGAGAAATCATGAGCAGAGATGCACAGGAATAATACACAAATAATTGATTATTACACATATATAGTTGGACTCGAGATCAGCCGATTTCCATATTTGGAGGAGTGGTTGAGAAGATATCTCAACGACTCAACAAACCAATCTACTAACAATTTACTAAAGTAAGTTTATTCTAACACCCTCCCTTAGTAACGCACAAATTACAACAAACACAAAATATTACAATACTAGAACTTTCATATGTCTGTCTAATCTGGTCTTCCTAGCACTGAAACCCACTCTGCAACCACACGGCTTCCACTCTTTCTTCTCCACACATTAGAGCTTCCCACTGACACATTTAAACTCAAAATGCGTGACTAAATGCTTTGACACTCTTTAATAGCTGGCCTTCTCCAACCTCAGAAGGGCAGGTCCTCAATCTTGAACCATTTTATGGATACAACTTCCATCGTAGAAATTCCCGACAAATTTCGTGATGAATGGGATAGTGATCTAGGTACAAAATGTTTTCAGTAGTCGATTTCACAACTAACCTCTTAACACAAAATATAACAGAAATTGACATAACTAAGTTAGCAATCGGTTCTCTCCCGGAGCACAACGGGTCAAGAACTACTAATTTGAATTGCATCACTCTGTTCTTATGATTGGTTCTTCATAATGCAACTTAAACAATATAAAAATAAATATACATAAACAATAATGCAAAACCTTCTAATAATTAATCGTTGCCTCTTCTTCGCCGATTTTAACAAATGGCAATCTTGTTTCGAAAAGTTGGAGAAGAAATTGGCTTGACTATTTCTGAATTCGTTCACAGTAAAAAATCGTGCTCGCCCAATTGTATGTGCCCCTGACAAAGCAACGACATCCGTAACTAAAAACCCCATATTCTGGAACTTTGTTATGATTGTGGATAACGAATCGGTCGCTGCAGCAAAGGCTGTTTTCCTCTGACGCAAACAAAGTTGAGAATAGCAAGATCATTGCTCACCAATTCTATAAGATTTTCTATCTTTTGCTTCATGCTCTCATCCATTATCACAATCGCATCTTCAAAATCTTCCATGCAGGTGGACGGATTAGTGAGTGCCACGCTGAGCCATGTCTTCAAATCGTCCATCCCCCGCTTCCAATCTTTCTCTGCCAACACTGAAACCGAAGAGTTAATTTGATCCACCGTATTATCCAAGAGTCCTGCGCAATCCTCAAAGGCCTCGCGTGTCAGGTCGTCTGCCGATTTGTTCAGCTCCACAACAAATTCGATACGATGGCCTCATCAGGGCTAATCTCATTGCGATTCTTCTAACCGGCTGTTAGTCCATTAAGCATTGAACAATTAACACACATGAATAAAATTCACACTCCTACAATCATTATGTACAAGTTAAACTTTTACATCTCTCCACATTTTCACGAACTTTTCAGGTGAGAATAAGCCCAACCAAGCTCATTCACATGTGAAATCCGCGGCGAGATACCGGGAATAATACACAAATAATTGATTGTATTGCACACATATATAGTTGGACTCAGATCCAACAGATTCCATATTTGGAGGGAGTTGTTGAGATATCTCAACGACTCAACAAACCAACCAAATCTACTAACAATTTACTAAAGTAAGCTTATTCTAACGGGTGAATAGGATTAAAAAACCATCATACAATTCATCTGTAACCTGCAACCAAAAAAAATATGGATACTGACTCAAGTTTTCCACTTCCGGACTATTAAATAATTGTCAAAATATGTATTTTTGAATTGATTGTATTGCACACATATATAGTTGGACTCAGATCCAACCGATTCCATATTTGGAGGGAGTGGTTGAGAAGATATCTCAACAGCTCAACAAACCCAACCCAATCTACTAACAATTTACTAAAGTAAGCTTATTCTAACGGGTGAATAGGATTAAAAAACCATCATACAATTCATCTGTAACCTGCAACCAAAAAAAATATGGATACTGACTCAAGTTTTCCACTTCCGGACTATTAAATAATTGTCAAAATATGTATTTTTGGTATTGTGGATTTACTTGGTTGCAAGGATGTCACGTTATAAATGTGTGATCTACATAACGTCTCTGTATAAATAACGTCATGCTTAAATGTGCTAATATCAAAGTAAATACAAATATTTATATACCGGCACATAACAAAAAATAAAAACAAATATTTATATATATGGGCACATAACCAAAAATGTTCATGTAAAAGCACATTAGCTATTAAAGGTTAGTGCGTAATACATTTAAATAATTAATATCAGGTTAGTGCCTAATACATCTCGGAGCTCTATAGATATAATTCTTAAATTTTAATTACAAACTCTCTTTCTCTCTCTATATATATATATAACTTTTAAGTTTACCCTCTAAATTTTTAATATAAAATCATTAAGATTGTTAAATTAATTAATTTTAACTTATTATCATTCTATTTATTTATATAATTTTTTAAGTTATATTACATTTTTTTATTGTTGAAATTGCATTTTTACGCTTATTGACAATGGGCACATTTAATAGGTTTTTGATGGAATGTTCTTAGTCGTCACAATAAATCAATGGTTGTGATTTCAACCACTAACTTCCTCACGATTATAAAGACATTAGTTTACATGTTTATTTTTTTACTTTTACTTAATTAGATTTAAAATTTACTATGGTGGCTAGGTGATTGCCACCTCTAAATAATTAATTTTTGATTTTCTAGTTTTGAATAATTAACGTTTCATTTTTTGGACCAATAAAAATTTTCAGGGCTTTCACGAGCCACAATTTTCTTTTCTGGGCTTTCAGCGTATATGGGGTAATATTTGTAACAATTAAAGTTCATTGATGATATATTTACTCTAAAGATTGAAAATTAATGTAACTATAAAGATTGAAAATTAATGTAAATATAATATTTTTTGATGTTTGATATGTTTATTATAGATTGAAAATTAATATATAGTAATGTTTTGATATTGCATCGTGTGTGTTTAGTTGAATAATGATTCTACACATTAGATATTGATTTCCTATATCTTATATATATGGCAAGTGTAGTCATTGAGCTCACTAAACATGTAAAATGTTTTTTAAAATGACCATTGTAGTCATTGATTAATAAATTTTTTTTGAGTTTTTGAATTTTGGATTATTTATAAATAGATAAATGTAATTTTTTTTTATATAGTATGGAAAATAAAAATTACTGAGTTACAATATATAAAGTTCAATTCAAAATACATAAGTGTGATTTTTTTTTATATAGTATACAATGTTTTTTATCTTCTTTGCTGTACTTTTGTTACAATATATAAAGTTAATTTGTTTCAATTTTATTGGGCAATATATAAAGTTTAATTCAAAATAGATAAGTGTGATTTTTTTATATAGTATAGAAAATACAAATTACTAAGTTACAAAGGTCCTTATATTATGACTTAATATAATATTTTTTTATTCTTTCAATTTTTTTAATTGAAATTATATAAAGCTAGTTTGTTTCAATTTTATTAATCAACTTATATTATGACTTAATATAATATTTTTTTATTCTTTCTATTTTTTTAATTGAAATTATATAAAGTTAGTTTGTTTCAATTTTATTAATCAAGATATAAAGTTTATACAAAGTTTAATTTAGAGTATTTTTTTTTAGGATTTTAGAATTTTTATAATAGTTCATCCTTATTTTAAGGATAATGTGTTTAAATAAAATAAAAATATATTACCCTTTTCCAATGAAAAATTAATGAGAATTATCAATCTCATATAGTTGAATGATTTTCATGTGTTAATTAAGTTAAGCACATTGATGTAATCACATTATCCCGTGCTAATAACTCATATATATCTTATATATTATTTTATTTGGATCATATATGTCTTATATATCATTTTATTTGGAAAGAGTAAAGAAATCAGTTTGTAAAAATGGATCATATCACTCACTGTCATGACATCATATAGATTATTTATACACCCAAAACAATTTTACTCTCAAGATATGTACAAAGCCACTGAAAATAAGAAAAATAAATTAATGAGAATTATCAATCTCACAAAGTTGAATGATTTTCATCGGTTAATTAAGTTAAGCACATTGATGTAATCACATTATCCCACGGTAATAACTCATATATGTCTTATATATTATTTTATTTGGATCATATATGTCTTATATATTATTTTATTTGGAAAGAGTAAAGAAATTAGTTTGTAAAAATGTATCATATTACTCAGTGTCATGACATCATATACATTATTTATCCACCCAAAACAATTTTACTCTCAAGATATGTACAAAGCCACTCAAAATAAGAAAAAGAAAATCATCTCGAATTATAGATTTATTTTGTTTTTCAATTTGACCAACTTGTACAATTTTAAATGATCCATTGCTTATTTAACTAATCTGCATATAAAATTTAGTGGATCTCTCCTATTAAAAAAAGAAATCCATTGAAGAAGTTTTATTTTTGTGTTTAAAGAAAGCTAAGAGTTTAGGTTTGGATTGCTACTTTGGCTTGCTACTTTCTATCAACAAAGATAAAGCTAGCTAAAAAAGACATGTAATAAGAGTGTTAATATGTAATGCAAGGTTTTTTTTTTTATTAATTTTTTAAAAATGTCATATCATTTCAAACAAAATTCCATAATAACATAACCCCAAATTTTGATAATCAAGATATTTTAAATTATCATTAATGAACTCCCCAAAATTCTACAATAACATAACACAAAAATTTGATAATCAAGATATTTTACTCAACATCAAAATAGAAATAGTTTAAAAAAATGTTGAAATTAGAACAAATCACCATTGAATCTACAGATATTAACTGTAACATGTAGAACAAATTCCATAATATAATTGATTACTTGTATCTAGCTCTAAATTATTATCTTGTGAAATAATGTGACTCTATCATTCATGAACTCAATTCAGGTATGCCAAAACTCAACACCAAAATGGAAATAGTTTAAAAGAATGTTGGAATCAACAAAAATAGTTTAAAAGAATGTTGGAATCAGAACAAATTACGAGTGAATCTACAAATACTAATTATAACATGTAAAATATATTCCATAATATCATTGATTAGTTGTATCTAGCTCTAAATTACTATCTTGTGAAATAATGTGACTTCGGAACCTTAGAACGTCGGTAGTTAATGCTTAAGACATGTGTTTTTTCAAACACTTTATTTGTCAAAAACGTCGGTAGTTAATGCTTAGACATGTGTTTTTTCAAACACTTTATTTGTCAAAAATGTTAGTGCATGGATTACACTTTTTTAATTCCTGTCAAAAACTAGCATTTCTTTGTCACACAAACCGAGGTTAATGGAGGAACGGATCTCACAACAACTAGACTATCATTTCAGTTTGCTATTGGTAAAAATGAGATTCATGGTTTTCGATTGGAAATGGTGGCAACAGTGACAATCTACATCCATTCATGAATCTGATTGGGGTGGAAGATCATGGGCGCAGTTGCGAGTTTAAACATCAAATGCACAACATAAGTGTCTTTGGCCTGAAGGTAATTTCCAAATCAATTATAACAATAGCACCTCCATCTTATAATTTGTTGTGTGATCATTTAATTGCTCAAATCTAACGTTAGCCAACTATCTAGATATTAGTCCCAAGCCATTTTCTATTGCTTCGATACCTGTTGAATTGAGTCCCAAACCATTTCCAATTGCTTTGATACACTATTGAATTGGATAAAGTCCCAAACCATTTCCTAATGCTTTGATACCTTGCTTAATTGGATATAAATGAACATTTCCCTTTGTTTTGTTGCAGTTCTGATTGTTGGTTGCAATGTAATACAAAGAGAGACGATGGAATCTTAGATATTTTATTTTTTCATTTTTACA
>SNQJ01S0034826.1:105686-120532 GCA_010110895.2 Picea sitchensis | reverse complement strand
TGTAAGAAGACCTAATAGAAGCTTCCGCTTCTAGAAGGATCTTCCTCTAGATGCTTCTTTTAAGAGACATATTTAGTATAAATAAGGGTCGAGGGTATGAAGAACCCTAGCTTGGAGATTATTGTAACAGAGCGCTGCTCGACTGGAGGTTGCCCCCTCGAAGAGGCCTGTGAACATTGCTTCTAATTCAAAGTGCTATTTCTGTTACTATTTCGTATATCATTTCTGTGTATTGTGAAGATTATGTTGGATATTTTACTGATATTCTGTTATTTCTATCATTTCAATTCTGTTCTGCATATTTTATATATCTGGTATCTTGCAACTTTTCTTTGTAAAATATTTGATATCAATTAATACTTCTGTGGAATTATCGACTTTGGTTATTTGAAAAAAAACAATTTAATCATAGAAAGTAATTCGACTAATGGATAAGGATCATACTTGGATTCTCACTTGCACAGAAAGTACTTGAGAAAAGACTATAGGCCACAAATGCCGATACCGGGTGGTAGGAGTAATTATCAAGTTAGGGAAACAATTAGTTTTCCCTCGCTGATACCGAAGTTGTTTCGGGAGTTCGGTGGTCAACAGTGTCACTTTATCTATGCACAACACTTATAATCCCACTTTTCTACCGAACCCGAAAAGGTTAGCTTTTGGCGAAATCCTTTCTGAGGTTGTTCGTAAGAAAGAAACACTACTATAATCCGATGCTAACAAAGGTTAGTACTCGACTACTTTGACTTCTCAAAATGATCTTCGCCACCTTAATATTTCGTCGATGCTGAACTTCTCTAGGGAATCAGGAAAATTCTAGGTCATTGATTCCTTTAGTCGTTGTGTCTCTTAGACCAAGGCGAGAACAATCAAAGGTGGAAAAAAAGGTGGTACCCAAAAGGAAATGGTCACACAACTTTTAGGGTGTGTTGAGCACTCAACAAATGGCGATTCATTGGTGAAACCTAGAATCTTTGTTCCATGCAGCAGATATCTGCGGTGCTCCTTTTAACCGTATTAACCTGAAGTTATACATATATATATATATATATATATATATTATTTTTTTTTATTTTTTATTTTTTATTTTTATTATTATTGAAAGTATTGTTTTAGGGCTTGGTCGTTTACTGGGAGAGTATCGGGTTCCCCCTCAGATTTTTCAACTGGTAAGTACCTACTCCAATATTCTCAGTCACCTGGAAAGTTCCAAGCCATAGGTTCTAAAACTTGGAATGTTTCCCTTTGGGTTCATTTGCCCTGTCCCACTTCAAGACTAAATCTCCTACTTCAAAGTTCTTTTCCTTAGCTTTATGCTTATCGAACCATATTTTCACTATCTGTTGATGAGCCAAAAAATTTGACTTAGCCTTTTCTCTCTCTTCTTCTAGCATAAGCAGGGTGTTGATTCTTTGTTGCATGGCCGAGGATGGTTCTTCATTACAATCTTGGGCCAATTGGAGAGATGGAAAATACAACCCGTTTGGGAGGATGGCTTCCTGTCCGTAGACCATAAAGTACAGGGAATTCCCTATATCTTCTTTGGGTGTGACCCTATCAGCCCATAGGGCATTATGGAGTTGGTTATGCCAATTTCTATGGTTATCTGCAACCGTATTCTTTAGTATCCTTAGTAGATTCTTATTGCTTGATTCTACCACACCGTTTCCCTACGGGTAATAATTTGCAGAGTACTTGATTATGATTCCTTTGTCCAGAGAAAACTCTGAAAATAAGGTAGAGGAGAAGTAGGCTACATTATCAAAGACCAGAACAGAAGGAACACCAAACCTTGTAATTAGTTGTTGTTCTATAAATTGGATGACTATTTTCTCATTTACATGGGTCAGAGGAATGGCTTCTACCCACTTTGTGAAATAGTTGGTGGTAGTAAGAATATACTTGTGCAATTTCGAAGAGTTGGGTGTAATTTCTCCTATTATATCCAACCACCACTGCTCAAAAGGTCTAGAGACGGTTACAGGATGAAGTGGGATTGCTGCCCTTCTTTCCTTGCCAGCACTTATTTGACAAGTCTTACAATTCCTAGCATAAGCATGAGCGTCTTTGAACAAAGTGGGCCAATAATAGCCAGCTCTCAGAACCTTATGAGTGGTGGTGTTTCCTGCAAAATGTCCCCCAGCGGGGCCATCATGGAGTTATTTCAACACTTTATCGGCGTCTTTGCATTCGAGACACCTCAGTAATACCCCATCATAGTTGATCTGGAAGAGTACCGAATTTATGAGGCGATATTGTGCGGATTTTAATCGGAGGGCTCTCCTTTCTCCGAGGTTGAGGTTTTCAGGACAAGTCCAGTGATGTAATAGATGAGCCAAATCCTTGTACCATGAGTCTATTCCTGGGGAAATGTATGTTGCTTCACCACACCATAGTGTTATTTCATTATCCCACCTCAGATATTGGTTTGCTTGATCTTGAGCTTCCACTGCGAGCTTGCACAAACCTTGTACTTTTACTAACTTGGTGGGTTTTATATCTAGATCAAATTTCTAGACTACTGCTATCCAGTTCCCTCTTCTTTCTCCCATTTCTTATTGGGTAAACAAGGATTGGACTGCGGGGTGTGGCACAATCACCTTGGTGTGATTCTTGAGGATGTACGACCTAAAATGTTTTACTTATTTATAGACCGTGTAGGCCTGCTTGTCTACGGTGGGGTAATTGAGCTCAACTCCTTGAAGGTTGGTTCTCATAAATGACATCGGAGCTTCGTTGTTTTCATCGTCCTTCTGAGTCAAAACTGCAACTAGCCATTGGTAAGAGGCGAAAGTATAAAGGTTAAAGTCTTTATTGAAGTCGGGACTTTGCAATACCGGGGCTCGAGATATGGCAGCTTTGATATTGTTGAAAGCATATTTTCGTTCATCATCCCACTTAAACTCAGAATCTTTGCGAATCATTTTTTGTAAGGGTTTGATGATTTCGTCGAAGTCGGGGGTGAATTTCCTTACGAAAATAATTTTCCCAAAAAAAGACTGCATAGCTTTCTTATTATGGGGTAGAGGGAGTTGAGCTATGGCTTTAATCCTTTCATGGTCTATGTGAATTCCTGCTTGAGATATAATATGACCTAACAACTTACCCTCTTCAAAACCAAAGATAGTTTTCTTAGGATTGAGTGATATACTGTATTTTCGGCATCTTTCAAAAATCTGAGTTAAGTGTTGGATGTGTTCTTATCTATTCTTCGAATACACCATTATGTCACCTAAATATACTACAACACAGTTACTTATAAGTCCCCAAAAATCCACATCCATTTCCCTTCGAAAGGTCGCTCTTGCGTTAATCAAGTCGAAAGGCATGCATTTATAAGTGAAGGTTCCCCATTTGGTCCGGAAGGTAGTTTTTAATCGGTCTTCCTCTGAAACCAACACTTGGTTGTATCCTAAGAACTGTCTAGAAGGGAGAAAATTTCTGAGCCCAACACGGTCTGTAGGAGTTTCTCCATTGACAAGACGGGATAATTGTCCTTTTCTGAAGCTCTGTTGAGATTTCTCCTGACTTTTTTCCTTACTGGAACAAGGTTTGCTACCTACGCGGAATGTCTAACTTGGAAAATTATCTTCGCATCTAAAACCTTCCTTAACTCTTGATACATGAGGGGTTCCAAGGATGGGTGGTACTTCCAGAGCTTCTATTGAAAAGGTTTGATTTCAGGTTTCAACAGGATGGTGTGTTGAATGATGTGGGTATCATACATTTTCAAATCTTTATAGGACCAAGCGAGCATATCCTGGTATTGTCTAAATAATTTGAGGCATGCTTTCCTCTCCTCTTTAGATATCATTTTTCCAAGATTCACATACTTTGGGTTGTCTGGGGTTCCAAGATTTATAGTTTCATGGAGGGGACAGGAGCTACCAGTATTTGCATTTTTAGGTCCTTTGAATCATTCCTTTAGATCAAACAAATTCTCTGGATTCTCTATCCCTTTTGGAATTGTATCAGCCTTTAGTTTATCTACGTGTTGACCCTCCCAAGGAATGGTTTTCGTAGTTGTTCTTGGAACTCTTCATCGTCTATAGGGAGGTCTCTGAAGTTGTCTTGATTAGTCAAGAAGCTTATGATCTGTTCATCCCCCTCAAAGACTTTCCAATTAGAAATATTATTAGGTACCGATGGCTTGTAGAGAAGTTCTACAGTGAATCGGTAGGCTTCGTAATATTCTAAAGGAGAGAGTCTTGAAGAAGCGGTGGCTAAGGAGTCAACAAGGATATTCTTCGCTCTGGGGAGCACGGTGATATTGAAATATTCAAAGCATTCTATCAGCCTCTACACCTCCTATTGGTATTTCTTAAGATGAGGGGATTTGCAGTGTATAGTGTTTCTCACTTGTCTAATAATGATTTCCGAGTCTCTGAAAACCTTTGATTCCTTGACATTAAGATATATGGCTTTCTTTAACCCTTGTACTAGGGCTTCATACTCGGTAGTGTTATTTTTACACTAAAATTCTGGTCTACAAGACAATAAATGGCATTTACCCTTTTGATCGATGAGGATGCACCTTGCTCCCGAACCCTCTTGTGACTTGGATCCATCAAAATAAAGGGTCCAAATTCACGAGCGACGATTTCTATCCCAATTAGTGTTTCGCTCTTTGATCTTTTCTTTTGAAAGACCTAACACTAGGTTTTGACAAAAGAGAGAATATTCCATTTGCATCGGGAATTCTTCTTGAAAGGTCATTTCAGAGTTTTGAGTAAGCGAAACATTGTACATGAGAGGAGAAAAATTGCCAAAGTGAGAATCACAAGAATAGTTCCCTAGTATGGGAAAATCGGTAGAGGCTAGTTCGTTCGGGGTTTCCAGGTCAGTGACTGTATGTTTCAGGTATCTTTCCCTATCGATTCTAATCATGTTCTTGTATCCCTTTAGCAGTAGCCAAAGGTGTGCCCAGTCTGTGCTAAAGTATCTGTTTAGTTTTTCAGACCAAGATCAGTTCAATAATAGCCCATATGCCTTGGGGATATCCACCACAATGATGTCAATCACCTGCATGAAATTAGGATGAGTGGCTATCCTGATCATCACCTCTTTGAGTTCCCCCATGACCTTGACCTAGGTTCTGTCTAGTTGTATGACATTCTTATCACTTTTTAGAGGGACACCACCTAATTTGTTACAAACAACCAAGGGCATGACATTAGAAGACGCCCTAGAGTCTACCATACAATTGTGGAGATTCCTGTTGAAGACTTCGAACATTAAAAGGAAAGGCGGTACAAAAGACCTCTCCTTCCTTCCTTCTGAGTAGGTGTTTATCGTTGGTTTGCTTTCCAAAACTGTAGGGGGCAGATTCTTCTCCTGACCATCACCAGTGGTTGGGTTTTTTACCGAACTTAGATCTTGCAAAAGAAGGTCTTTCTGCTAAGGGATTATACATATGTCCATAATCGATACATTAGCTTTCAACTTCTTCATATCTTCTACTACATTGTAATCTAATTTAGGAGAATCATGAGTATGGATACTTATAGGTTTGTTACTGGGAGCGAAAGGTATTCTCGAGCGATCAGAAGTTAATTTACTTTGTGAGGCACAGGTGGCATCGATATCTTTTGGGCCAGGTTGACCCTTACTACATGTCTGTATCGACGATATCTCTGCAAGTGGTCCCTGAGATATAAACAGATCATCTGAAGATGCGATCACGTCGGGATCCCATAACATCATGGTTGTGTCTTGTGGTGGGTCAACCTCTTCCTGATTGGAAATATTAAAGGCCGAACTGCTGGATGGTTCAGTCAGAGAGACTTCATCTAGAAAATGATTGGCCATTAAATTAATGGAATAGACCCACTGAGGTCATTCCCTTTCTGAGTGGTTCTCTTGGTTCTAAGTGCAGAAAGAATCAGATGCGACATTCCCTAGATCAATGTTTAGTTTGGCCGGGGGAGGTTCAATTGCTTTGAACGACTAGTTTCTTTTAAAGAAAGGCTTATAGGGTCTTTGGCTTTGGTTTCCATCACCCGCATTTCTTTTCATATCTATAATCTCATTTGATAGTTTCTTGACCATGCGTTGTAGGTCTTCTATATCTCCATTACCTTTATCGAGAGTTGTTTCAGCCGACTTCCCGACGATCTAGTCAAGAGGATTCCTTTCCTAGGAGGGGGGTGGATTTATTTTCTCGCTAGAGAGGCCTGGCTTTCTTTACATCCTTTCATCTGGAACTCTATCATCTTGGCCTCTTCGAAATTCTCCATGAGGGTTTTCTTAGTGGCTCTCTTAACGAACATTGAAATAAAGGTCCGAAGCACATTGGCATAGACCTCGATTTGCAAATCTTGAGTATGTTTCACCATGGGCTGAAATTTGTTTAGGATAGTCATGAATCTTTGACCCTTTATTTTGGGGTCATGGTGGCTGCAAATAATTCAGCCATAAGGGCTCCCGTGGTAGTTTCTTCGGAAAATTTGTCTAGGAAATCCTTTTGGAACTTAGTCCAGTTGGTTATGGATCCTATTGGCAAATTAAAATACCATGTGGAAGCCGAGTTCTCAAACGTGTAGGGGAAAATTCCGCATGCTACGTCTTCATGTTGAACGTTCATAAGCCTGATCGCAAGTATGAATTTCTTGATATGATCTTCGGGCAATCTGGAGGTTTCAGGATCATACTTGGGGAGAAAATTTTCCAGGTGCCGAGGGAGATTGTTTACTCGTCTTGGGATGTCCACGACATCCTTGGTCAACCAAGGTTGGTTGTCTCGAAGTGGAACTTCTCTCTCCTCCTCACAACTGTTGTTCCCTTCCATATATTCAGAGTCGGATTCAGGATCTTCCTCTTCCAAAAGGTCCTTAGGTTTAGAGATATGTTAAACCCATCTCTTCTCTTTCTCTTAAACCCAGGCTCTTTGTCTTGAATATGGATCTGATCTGGATCCGAAATGTCGACAATCTAATGACTATACTGTGGTTTTTCTGATCATAAATGAAAATCCCACCCACAACAATCTCACTCATCTTTAGAGATGTCGTTGGTTGGCGTCTTGGGTATGAGGTCAAGAGGTTCTTGGATTTTGGTGATCATGAAATCTATTAAGTCTTCGATGAAATGTATGAAAACTTCATCGGGAGTGCTGACTACTAGTACACTTTGTTGTTTTCTTCGAGGGAGGATGGGGATGAAGGGAAACGCGCCGATTCGCTGGGCATAGACTCTGGTAATCCTTCTAGACCGATTCACTTCCTCGTGAGGGAGGGCGTAAGGTATTTTAGGGTAAAGATATCCTTCCTGAGAGTGGGGTGAGTTATCTGCTTCAGGAGTACTCGATAAAGGTGGGCTATCTGTTGGATGATTAGCCATGCATTTGGGCCGTTACGAATCTATAGGCTATTCGAAATGTCAGGAAACTTGCATATCTATCCATTCATTCTTAGGCCCTCTTTATAGTGCCAATTATGTTGATGGGTCCTAAATCCTCTGATTCAATAGTAGGAACCAAACCCGCCACTAAGGACCAATTAGACTTTATAGCGTTTGGAGTGGAATGGTTCTCCGGATCTTACGATCTAGACAAATTATCGATGATCTTTTGTGTTTTCGGGTGAAGGCTCTTCCTTCACTTGGGATATTTATTCTATGTATTCTCTCTTAGATGGGGGCTGGTACGAGATATGCAAGGCAGTATAAAACAACTTGACAAAGACAAGACAAAATTTTTAACTATTGGGAAGGGATCGAGCTTGGGATAACCTGCTGCTCGAGCATGTAGACAACGATCTTATTCCAGAGGGCCTAGTGCTAATACTCTAACTGAACAAGCATCCAACTACTATCTGAGAAAACTACTTAACATAAAGAAAACGTATATGTAATCAAGAACATGGCAAGAAAAATAATTCATCTACCAAAAAGCTCATCACATAGCTGAGGTAAACTACTAAGCATAAAGAAAAAGAAACACATATGTAATCAAGATCACGGTAAGCAAAATAATTTATCTACCAGGACATTCATCACATAGAAGCACAATGATTTACTTTCATCATTTAAAGCAAAGAAAATCAAAACATTGCGCCAGAAAACTTGACAATAGAATTAATTTCTCTTACTCATTCACTGCAACATTCATGGAATAGAAAAGGAAGTAATTCTTCTCCAACTCCAATCACATACATCTGATGAAAAATAGCTCGTCTTTGGTCTAGAAGGGCTTCTTGATTCATAGCAGTCTAAAAATAATTATCAACAACCAAAAGAAAAAAGCGTTCTTACAACAACCATCGACCTTTGACCATCGGTCGATGTCCCTATTAATAATATAAAGTCTTAACAGTAATTAATGGTAAAATACAATTTGAGCTAATCAAAAATCACCACGTGGAATTATCATCTAACAGTATTTCAACAGTCCACCCGAGTTGTTTCTTAAAAAGGGTGGGCTCTTTCATAATTAGACCATCTGATAAATAGTTCTTCACAGGTGTTGGCCCACGGAAATATTTGTTGTTCCATTGGAGCTGCATATATTCCCCTAATGTCTGTTGGGTGCGCCTGATACTTTGCGAGACTGAAGTTCAATTTATGAAGCATGTTTCTGGCTTTGATTGGATTTCATGTGAACTGTTGTACTTGCCATGGCTTTGCATCAGTGACCCTTGTGCATTCTTTGGCCCATAACACAACTTGTTCGGTGCATAACTTGATTACTTCGTTTAGGTCGATCAACATATCAGGGAGCCCGACATACTTATTCGCTTCGGTGTTTCTTTCGGTTCTTCGGTAGGGTCATAGGACAGACTCTAGTCGGTAATCGGGAAGGTTCTTCCTGCAGTTAAAACAAAATTAGTTTAGCGATTAAGCAACCTATGATAAGACATAAACAAACAAAAAGATGAACATGTACCTGCGTAGCTTGCTAGTCTCAGTCAATTTTAATAGTTACGTGATCCCAAACGCTTCCTTTGAGTGACCTGTAAAGTCGTCACTCCTCTTTGGTTTAAAAGAATACATCAACATGCCATAGTGTGGCTAATCAAATACGATAGTCATGAATGCATAAATTATCATAGTAGTTACTTGACCTTTGGGGTCAAAAAAAGGGCATTGAGGACGAGTTAAGTTCTTGTGTTCTTCCAAGAGGTCGGATATCGTACAGAGAAAGTCGTTAAATGCCTCTAGAAACTGTACCACCAAGTGTGCCAAGCATCATTCATTAGTAATGGAGGTTCAAAAATTCAAAAGGATCGAAAGGATCGTAGTGCACGTTTTCCTACAACCCCGATTGATGACGCTTTCATTTTCTAGATCACATCTGTCAATCAGCTGTGGCGTGCCAATTTTTCCAAACATCATGTTGTGAGGCACGGATATTATGTTGACATGCCTAGTGTCACTCCTTGATTTCTCTATAAATTCTAGGAGCTTTGTGAGAAATTCTACATAGATTTCGAGCTCATATTCCCTGTAATTCTGGTTTGGTAAGTTCATCTTGGCGACATCCTGTTCAGAAATTATTTATCATCCGTGGACGCCTTGATTTCCTTATGCTTTTTTCAATTATGGGATCCCCTTCAAACACGGGACAAGGTCTGTGAGGCAACTGGAGTTCCAGGTCTTAGCCCCAACATGTCTCAGACTCTTTCTTGTTGGCTTCTTATGTACTTGAAACTCCAACAAGAGGTACATGTGTCTGCTCGAAGGCAGTGTCAACGTCCATGAAGGAGCTAGGGATGGTCCAAAATATGTCTGAAAGAGCCATGCTGAATACTGTGCCTTCTTTGGGCTGAAACCGTGGAGAAGAGGAAGGCCTAGGAAGAAAGCTCAAGAAGGAGAGGAGGACTACCCCAAGGCCAAGTTGAGTGCACGTCCAACCCTTGAGGAGTCTGTGATACTTACCAACCATTCGGAGTTGGTGGGGACCGCTAACAAAGGAGGCAGGAGAAGAGAGGGGAAGGCAGAAGCACTAGGTACTTCCGTTGAAAATTTTTCTCAGCAATTAGAGTAGGCTCAACTTGCAATAGCTGAGCTCTACTAAGAGAATAGAGTACTGCGACGTCAGTTGGCGGAAAAAAAAATAGGGGATACCGTTGTCACAAGGTCGTGCAAGAAGCTTTGTTTGGCTGCAGAGACGACTTTGGGAAGCCTAAGACATGATTGTGAAGTTGCGTGAGACATAGCGGATGACAGGGATAGTGGAACATAAGACATCACAAAGTGCAAAAGACAATCTGAGAGAGGACCCGCGCACAGGAGACATATAGTTGGCGGGTTCTCGCTCCGCGTTCTTGGAAGTGTTGCTTAACATCTCCTTTTCTTTATTATTTTGTAAAATTTTGTAATCTTACGGAAACCAAGCCGGTTAGCCAAGTCATTGAGGTTGTCTATTTGTATGTAAACCAGGCCTAGCGGAAGTTTTGATTGTGTATATAAAAATAAAAGAAGGTGTTTGAATGTATCATGCTTCTTTCGGATGTGAATCAAGAGTGTATTCTTATTCAAGTCTTTTACGTAAATTATTAGATTTTTGGGTATCATTGTTATTTCGTCATGAGTCTGTTAATTCTTTTCTTTGTAAAATATTTGATATAAATTAATACTTCTATGTAATTATTGACTTTGGTTATTTAAAAAAAAAAATTAATCATGGAAAGACTTTCGGCTATTGGATAAGGATCATACTTGGATTCTCACTTGCACCGAAAGTACTTGAGAAAATACTAGAGGCCACAGCTTTCGATACTGGGCAGCAGGAGTAATTATCAAGTCAGGGAAACAATTAGTTTTCCCTCGCTGATATCGAACTTGTTTCTGGAGTTCGGCGGTCGACGGTGTCACTTTATCTATGCACGGTGCTTATAATCACACTTCTTTGCCGAATCCAAAATGGTCAACTTTCAGTGAAATCCTTTCTGAGGTTGTTCATAAGAAAGAAACACTACTATCGTTCGACGCTGACGAAGGTCGGTACTTGGCTACTTTGAATTCTCAAAATGATTTTCGCCACCTTAAGCTTTTTCTGATGCTGAAATTCTCTAGGGAGTCGAGAAAATTCTGGGTCATTGATTCCTTGAGTAGTTGTTGTGTCTCTTAGACCAAGGAAAGAACAATCAAAGGTGGAAAACAAGGTGGTACCCAAAAGGAAATGGTCACAGAACTTTTAGGGTGTGTTAAGCGCTCAACACACTCTAATCATGTCGAAGGAAACTTGTTGACACGGTTACCAGAGAATTTGACTGACAACTGGAGGTTTCTTATAAACTATCGTGGGATCCACCTTATCGTTAAACTCTTACTAGTTTTTCAGTTGTGAAGTAACATGGGTCGTAGATCTAAGGATCTTCAGAACCCTTCCTGACCGTTGGATATACGCTATGGTCAAATTCACTGTTGACCCACTTCAGGAGTGAAAAGGCGTTACACGGATGGAACTCCCTGAATGTCGAAGTCGCGAAGTGACATGGGCCGTAGATATAAGGATCCTTTGGGACCCTTCTCGACCATTAGATAGAGTATAGTGGAAGGATAGGGTAAGTGGTACCTTTAACCGACAACAAGAAGTCACCTGTGCTTTATGACCTTTTTGGTAGGTAAAGCTTCAGGACTTAAATGGATTAAGACTTATAAGGGATACGAAGTCATGGAGTAACATGAGATATAGATATAAGGATCCTTGAGGACCCTTCCTAACCGTCATATGTGATTTACGGTCATTCTATGTTGACCCACTTCGAGTGTGAAAGAGTCTGAAACGACTGGAATCCCCGAACGCCGAAATCACAAATGAATGTGAGTCGTAGATATAAGGATCCTTCAGGACCCTTCCTGAACGTCATACATGAGTTATAGTCATTCAACATTGACCCACTCCAGTCGCAAAAGAGTTTGGAATGGTCTAGATCCTCGAACACTAAAATTGTGAACCAATGCAAGTCATTGATCTAGGGATCCTTCGGGATCTCTCTCAACTGTCAGATTGAGTATAGTGGAAGGATAGAGTAAGTGGTACTATTAACCATTAGATTGAGGGGAGGAATTTGGGAGCATTGAGGACCATTGATGAAGGGACCATTGGGAAACTTTCTCAACCACTCAATAAACTAGTGGAAGGATAGTGTAAAAACTTTGACGAAGTCGTACTCTGGAAAACATAAGGTACAAGGGGTAAGAATATTACAAAAGCCAGAGTATGTGGCAGGGAACTTTGGGACTCTAGGAGATTCAAATATATAGGGAGATGTTTTAAACGTCGAAGCACCAAATCACCGAAGTGTCGAAGCGTCGAAGGATGAAGTACGTGGTGGGAATTCTAGAACTTCAAAACTTTGGGACTACGAGATATTTGAGGATATAGGATGGTGCGTTAAATGATGAAGCACCGAATTGCCTAAGTGCTGAAATCCCGGTGTGTGGTGTCCAACCTCGATTGGATAGGAAACATACACCATGATGATGTGGCACGTCTGGGTAGTTCCATGTGGCATTGTGATTTTGGTCGAGAATTGGATCTCCCCCTCCCTTGTCAAGTTTAAATTATGTGTTAAGCATGGGGGAATCTTAGTCATTGCATTGAAGGGTGGATCGATCTCCACCATAGATTTTGAACTGGAAAGAATCCTTAAGACTTCAGAACTCCGTGGAAGTTTGTAGACCTGTACAGGAATATCGAAGGGGTTGAAGGTCCGGTATTCACGAAGACCGGGAAATATTTCCTGCAACCTGCAACCACGTCATCATTAGGGGATGACGACCTAGGTCAGGACCATGTCATGTCATATGAAGTAAGAGAAGTGAAGCTATGTGGATTCCATGTGGTGAAGGGGATGGCCATTGGCCAAAGATGCCTCGATAAAAAATAAAATCGGAAGGCTATAAATTTCAAACCAGAGCTCAGATTTGAGCAAACAAATAGTCGTTGGAAAGGTATTGAGGAGTAGAAGACATATGTTGACCCATAATTTTTATTTGGGAAATGAAATTTCTTATAAATTAATAAAAATATTCTTGTAGCAGTAAAAAGAGTGTAATTACAACATGTAGTTGTTGTAGCTTTTCACTCGGAATTCAGATTGAGGCATGAGTACAGTCATTGGGAAGTTGTTTCAGGGAGAAATGCATCAAGAAAATAAAAATTTGAATTGGTACAATATGTCCTTCCTAAATTGATGAATAAATACCTGGTATCCTATATGATGAAATGCTTTATGCTATGCATATTTCTGACAATAATTATTTTATGCACGTCTCCTGCATAATTAGAGGTACATAAAGAAAATTTTAGTTCTTATATTAGGACTGAAGTCATGGAAGATGCGCAAGGATATTACATCCATGAGGAAGAGATCAGAGGTATGCATATCAACATGGGGAATGTTGAGACAAAGTCAAATGGAAGAAGAGATAGGCAAGAGAATGTCACTATGAGAAGCCTACATAGGGAAGGGCGGAGCTACATGGATGATAATGAAAGGATTATGAAGGCTTAGGAAGAGATACTTTAGATCTTGAACATGTTTCATAAGAAAGTTAACAAATATTCTAGCACCAAGAAAGAAGCTAGTGCTAGACAAATATCAACATCTAGATCCCATAGAAAAAAGGGTGATCATGGAAATGATAGGTAGTCCAGAAGAATGAGCAAGCACCATCATTCTCCAAGGAAGTCCACTAGAAGAAATCATGCAATATTAGGGACAAGGAGCATCCCAAGTGTGTCTCATGTCCAGAGGCAAAGAAGAAGGCTTGAGGCAGACATCTTGCAAGGTGAACTCATGAATAGAAAGCCACCTACTTTCAATGGTGAGCATAGGAAAGGAAAAGAGGTAGAGGCCTGGCTATTGGAAATGAAGAAATATTTCTAGCTGCATTATTAGCCATCTCAGTTAGAAGCCAAAATTTCCACCTACCACTTGCAAGGAAAGGCAGCCATGTGGTGGGATCAACTTAAGCAATCCAAGAACCTCAATGAGAAAAGGATCTCATGGAGGTAGTTCAAAGGATATTTCCAAGAGAAATATTTGTCCAATCATTACTATGAGAGAAAGATGAAAGAGTTCTTTGAGCTCAAGTTGGGAACCATGACAATGGGGGAATATGAGAAGTGATTCTTTGTATTATTGAAGTATGTTGACTTCATCAAGGATGAGAAATTTAAAACCTAAAGGTTTCTAAGTGGGTTACCCTCCTTCTATAGTGACAAGATTCAATATGATAACCCCAAGACCTTGGAGGAAACCATAAGGAGAATAAAACACCTTTATGAGAAAATCAAAGGAAGGCCAATGTTCCAAAAGGCTTGGAATGACACGATGAAAGGGAAAAAGGATCAAAGGCATAAAGGTTTTAAACCAACCTTTTTTGAGAAATAACTCCCAAGAAAATCAACAAGGTCAGGCAACCCAAGATGATCAAAAGAATGAAGATTCATTTGGGAAAATATCAAGAAAACAACCTATTCAATGTTCGGGATGTGAAGGGAATCACTTATATAGGGACTTCCCTCACAAAGGATAAATAATGAGGAATGTACACAACATCAGGAGGATGAAACAGTGGAAGACATGAGAGGAAGAATGCCAAGGATTTATGTAGCCTTGGAAAACAAGCAGGCATAATTCAATCCCCCGTGATCAAAGTGGAAGGTGTTGAAAAATACTGAGAGGGGGGGTGAATCAGTATTTTGAGCTATCAATCGATTTTTAACTTTTCTTTCACTGAAAAATCTTAGTCTGCTTTAGAGAGATCAGTTGTTGTATATTCTTATGAAAATAGTAGTGCATCCAGAGATATTATTATGGATTTATTCATTCATCAGATGTCTTTTGAAGAGTAAATCAACAAAATAAACTAACACAGATGAATATGACACATGA
>SNQJ01S0034826.1:95328-105676 GCA_010110895.2 Picea sitchensis | reverse complement strand
GTGCTGACAGCTGTACCCCACTCATCGGGATTTCGCGGATCACGATTTCGAAATGCACAAAACCTTTGTGCCCGGGATCTCCGATATCCTGATTTCCGATTAGCCGATGAACGACCTCCTGTCGGGCCTTTCGCCAATAGCACCAATCTCCTTCCACGCATCCTCTCAGATGGACGGTCCCGATACCTTCAGGATTTCGAGACTTTCGATCTCTCGTTTCCTTCAACCTTAGGAACTCCGATTTCCCGATGTCTGATATGCCGATGGTGCCTTGATCTTCGACACCTGTCCCTCAGATGAACGGTCTCGATCATCGATGCCTCTGCTGACGTCACACGTGGTTTGACACGTGTTAGATCCTGCCACGTGTCACTCTGATTCATGACTTTCATGTGCCTGAAGTGTTGAACCTGCCTGACACCTGTCATTCCCTGGTTGTGCCATGTGTCCCTTTGCTGACGTGGTCTACTTTCGTGAGTTGAATCAACGGTTCAGATGCAATCTTGGCTCAACGGCTGTGATTACATCGCGAAATCGCATATTGCGATTTCAGAGTTTTCGATGTCAAGTGGATTGGACATTATAAACTCTCGATCCCCGATTCTCCGATGGCTTATCTCCCTCGCAACTTTTGCAGATCTGATGACTGTCGGGTATCTGCTTCCAATCTAACGACTCAGATTACTTCTTCTGCACGCCAACTGTTGCGCTTAACATCTGCGCAGCTTCTCCTGATCCAACAGCTGTTGGCATTTCCAAGTGAGATCCAATGGCTCTCGGTTTCTTTCCTGTGCTTCTTGAGTGTCTAAGAACGCTATTCCTCCTGAGCTTATTCTCCTCGAATCCTTAAAGGATTCTGATGTCTGCTTCACTGTTGTACTTGAGCCAACATCGCTACTGTACTTGCCATCAATGACAAGTCTACGCTATCTGTAAGAAACAGTTCCAACAGAAGGTAAGATTGATAACCAATCCATATCGATTTTAATTGATTCTAGAGCTATCCATAGTTACATAAATGATAAAGTTGTTGAAAGATTTCACTTGCAAAGAAGTAAGCATGAGAAATCTTGGTTAGTTCAGTTAGCCACGTGGGCTAAGAGGAAAATAAATGAGTTGGTTAAAGATTGTCAAATAGACTTGAATGGACTCAACACAAAGGTAGATTTAAACATCATACTCTTGGGTTCATATGACTGTCTAATTGGCATGGATTGGTTGGATAAACATCATGTTGTCCTAGACTGTTACCACAAGACAATCACATGTCTTGATGAGGAAGGGAATCAAGGAAGAATTCAAGGTATTCCAAGAGTTGTAGTTGTTAGAGAGATTTCAATGATGTAGTTGAAGAAGAGATTTAGGAAGGGATGTCAAATATTTGCATCCCATGTGGAGGAGGTAGCCAAAGATAAAGTAGCAAGCATTGAAGACCATCCAGTCTTGAGGAATTTTGAAGATTTTTTTCAGAGAAATTCCAGGATTGCCACCCAAGAGAGATATTGATTTCTCTATTGATTTAGTGCTAGGAGTTGCCCCAATGTCTAAGACACCATACAAAATGGGTAGACCAAAATTGAAAGAGTTACATATGCAACTTGAAAAGTTGTTAAAAAAGGGGTATATAAGCCCAAGTGTGTCACCTTGGGGAGCCTGAGTTCTTTTTGTGAATAAGAAGGATGGAACCTTAAGGTTGTATATTGATTTTAGGCAGCTTAATAAGGTTACCATCAAGAATAAGTATCCTTTGCCCAAAATTGATGATTTGTTTGATCAGTTGAAGGGTGCAAGAATATTTTCAAATATTGACTTGATATAGGGCTATCATCAAGTAAGGATAAAGGAAGAAGCCATCAACAAGACATCATTCAGAACAAGATATGGGCATTATGAATTCACAGTAGTGCCATTTGGTCTATCAAATGACCCAACAATGTTTATGTGTCTGATGAATGGAGTGTTCAGGGAATGCTTGAACAAGTTTGTGATCATGTTCTTAGATGATACACTTGTCTATTCTAAATTGGAAGAGGAACATGAGAAGAATTTAAGAATGGTATTGCAAGTTTTAAGAGAGCATAAATTGTATGTTAAGTCAAGTAAGTGAATATTTTACCAAAAGAAGATTCACTACTTGGGGCATATAATTTCAGCAGTAGGAATAGAAGTTGACCCGAGAAGATAGAGTCCATTAGAGGACGGCCAACACCAAAGAATGTGACATAGGTCAGGTCATTCATGGGTCTTTTCAGTTATTACTGGAGATTCATAAAAGGGTTCTCAAAGATTGCAAGTCCAATCACTTCTTTGCAAAAGAAGGGAGCGAAGTTTGAATGGACTTCCAAGAGTGAAGAGAGTTTTCAATAGTTTAAGGGAATATTGACAAGTGCACCAATATTGAATATTGCAAATCCAAATGAATATTTTATTGTGTGCATTGATGCATGCAAGGAATGGGTGGATTTGTTAGTCAAAGTGACCATGTGGTATGCTATGAGTCCAGAAAATTAAAAGAGAATGGAAGGAATTATGCTACACATGACTTGGAGTTAGAAAACATTGTACATGCATGAAAAATGTGGAGGCATTACCTTATGGGTAATAAATTTGAGCTAAGGACAGACCACTATGGTCTGAAGAATTTGTTTGGACAACCAACACTAAATGTTAGACAAACTAGATGGCTGGAATTTTTGAGTGAATATGACTTCGAAATTAAGCATATAAAGGGAAAGGAAAATCAAGTGGTTGATGCACTCAACAAGAGAGATCATGTAGTGCATATTTTATCCATTAGAATGTACATGACACATCTGAAGAACAAAATTGTTGCAACAACGAATTCAGATCAGAGTTATTTAAAAATAAAAGAGACATTACATCATGGTAATTTTCAGCAAAAATTTAATTATTATGAGCTGAAAGAAGATGGAATTCTCATGTACAAAGGTAAGGTGTATGTGCCAAATTCTGGGGAGATGAAAAATGACGTGTTGAAGGAGATGCATAATGTGCCATATGTCGAGCACCCAAGATATCAGAAAACAATTACAGCAGTAAGAAGCCAATATTTTTGGCTAGGAATGAAGAAAGAAGTGGCTCATTACATAGCCAGATGTCTAGAATTCCAAAAGGTAAAGACAGAACATAGACACCCAACAAGTTTGCTACAATCATTGCCCATTTCTGTTTGGAAGTGGGAAGTAGTTACAGTTGATTTTATTACTAATCTGCCCATAACAATGAAGCGATATGATTCCATCATGGTGGTGGAGGATAAGTCGAATAAAGAAACACATTTCAATCCAATAAAGACTACACACAAGGCAACAAATATTGTAGAACTTTATATGACATAAGTTGCTAGGCTACATGGAGTGCCTAAGGCAATAGTTTCAGACAAAGATCCAAAGTTTACTTCCAATTTTTGAAAGGGTTTGTTCAAGGGATTTGGGACAAATTTAAATCTTAGTACAACATATCATCCAGAGTCCGATGGGAAAACATAAAGGACTAACATAATAATTGAGGACATACTTAGAATGTATGTGATGGATCAGTCATCAAAGTGGGAAGATTATATTCCTTTAGTTGAATTTGCCTACAACAATGGGTATCAAGCCTCATTGAAAATGAGTCCATTTGAGGCTTTGTATGGTGGAAAATTTAACACACCAGTGAGTTGGGATAATCCAATAGATATAGCAGGTTTTGGGCCAAAATTGTTAAGAGAAATGGAAGATAGATGGCAAAGATAAAGAAAAATTTGAAGGTTTCCCTGGATAGGTAGAAAATTTATGCAAACACGAACATAATTTTCAGATATTTTAAAGTGGGAGAACATGTGTTTTTGAAAGTGAAGGCAAATAAAAGTTCACTAAGATTAGGAAGATGCATGAAGTTGGTAGCAAGATATTGTGGGCCCTTTGAAATATTAGAAAATATAGGGTCAGTTGCATACATGTTTGTTTTTCCTGCATCCATGAGAGTGCATAATGTATTTCATGTGTCATTGTTAAATAAATATGTGCTTGATCGTAACCACATAATTGATTGGAATGTGATCCAAGTGGAGCACGAAGGGGATTTCCAAGAAGAACCAGTACACATCCTGGACTAGAAAATCAAAATGCTCAAGTACAAATACATAGGGTTGGTAAAGGTTCAATGGACCTACTACAGTATTGAATATGCTACATGGGAGCATGAAAAAAACATGCGGGCATGATACCCACAAATTTTCGACAGTTTTCAAGAAAACATAATGCAAGACTCCATTTTGAGCAGCTAAAATTCTAAAACCACATCTCAAAGTCCTGGCCAACTACGTTGGGGACCTTGATAAAAGAATGTCTTGTTTCTTGGTTTATCCTTGATAAACAGATGATACATCCCTTGGGTTATCCCCGATAAATGAATGGTGCCTTCCTTGGGTTGATGAGTTGAGAGGGACATGAGATTTTTGGTTGGAGATACTACTGGAGTTGTTGAAATTGTAGAATTTTGTTTTCTAAGTATTGTGATGTAAATTTGCATATATGCATAACGACATAGAGTGCACCGAGGACGGAGCACAATCATAGGGGAGGGGGAATGTAACATTCCCACTATAATCCCCAGTTTAATTAATGCTCATGTAGATAAAATATGTGGCTACGACCAAGCGATGTAATATGTGAATTGTATTTCAATGTTTTAATAATAAAACATGATGCCAACTGCTAAGGGGACATGGACAAGATATGGGGGATGAATTAATCCATAAGAGAGGGGAGTGTATAGGATAATGGTCAAGAGGGTTCCAAGGGGGAAATTACCCATTTATATTTATTTAACCCATTTTCCTAAAATTTCTATTTGTATATGAACCTTCCCATTTTTGATTGAGTGTTCCCAAGGCCAATCATTGAATACATGTAAGAGGGTGGGTGTGAGTGGTCACATCCAAAATTTATTGGGAACATGGGGGTTGAGTACAATTAGCTTGAGGAAGAGTGTGAGTCAAGAAAGGTAATCCAAAGAGAGGAAATGTGTATGGGTTGAGGGGGAAGTTTTCAGTGAGTTAAGTTTTGGGACATGAGATCAAGAGGAAAGGAAGAAAACAAATATTGAAGTTGATGCATTCATGGAGGGAGAATTCTATATAAATATGGAGCGTAATTGCAACAAATTGGAGATGGAAAACTAAAGAGCTAGGTTTTCAATCCTGTAGAGTGAACTCCTATGTGAGTTGCATTGAAACAACAAGTGGTTGTTGTTGGGTTGCTGATAGTTTTCCTAGCAGTAGTTTCCCTTGAGTTCCCAGCTAAGAGATTTCTAGCTGCTTGTGCCAGAGAGACACTGATAAACAAATGGGATTCTCGAGGGACTAAGATTAGTGAAGGGGTACATTCCTTGGGTTGGAAAGGTCAATAGGAAGAGATCTAGTGGAAAATCAGAATAGTTGTAGGAAAATATCAGTTGGGTTGATATTTTTATGAGCTGTGAGTGGACTGTGAGAGATCACACTTTTTTGTGGATTTCTAGCCTCAGCTCGAGGGTGACTAGCTATTGAGATTTGGAATATTCAGTCTATGGTTGGGTGGAACGTCTGTCCCAAGCAGCTAGTTTCACAATTGTTGTGAAAAGATAAGTGTTTTATCTTGTTGTTATGTTAATTATGTGTTTAATTGTTGTTCATGAACTCTGTGTATTTGGAAGTGATTTATATGTTGTTGTGATGAGTTTTTTAGCTTCATTTCATGTTGATTATTAACATGTTGTATATGATTCTATTTTGTGGATATAGACAACATATAAGTATGTTTTAATTTCGTAGTTGTAAGCTACAAGAAATAAGTTAATTGCAAATGAATTAATTTAGTTAACATGAATTTCATTTTTTAAGAGTATTCTGCACTGTAATGTCCCTCAAACGAGCTGGGGGACGTTACATTATCGAAAAATAAACCTATGTAGTTACCACAGTGAAGGTATAGTTTATGCTAGATAGACATTTTCTATAAGAACAAATTTATTCCATAACCTGAAGCAATTCAGTCCTGAGCATATCAAAACAAAATTAAAAAAAAATGGTAGTCCAACTATGAAGTGTGGGATTTTGTCCCTTTTTTTAAGCTGGAAATTACTACCTGAAGCTCTTCTCTCAATATATCTCGATACAAATATCCGTTATCACCGTCCTCAATGAGACAAGGAAAGAAGGATACGAGCTTGAGAATTTCTACCACCTTGACCTGTGTTCGCTCTGGAACAAATTTTTAAAGTGATTCACCCCAAGAGTAGATAGAGAATAGAAACCATGTTCCTTGTTACCCTTAAATCTTGTAATTTCCAAATTGTATTGAAACTTTTCCTATAATTTGCAATTTTTTGAAAAAACTTAGTGTTTTGATCTCCTGCTTTAATCCAGAGGGCCCGACTCTTTAGTTTCCAAGTCTTTTCTTTCTCTGAAATAAGTTGATATCGTCTACCTGCCAAATGCCATCACTCATACAAAATGGAAGGTGGCCCATTACCTTCCTTAATTAGACCATAGGCACTTTTAAGCTCATATTCTATAGAGAATAAATCTCAATTGACATCCTTCCTTTTTTCCTCAACCCATGCATAGACTTTAGCTTTTAGTGATTGGAGTGTAGAGACAAATTGAAAAATTGTGAATTCATTTAAGTCTACCCAATAAGGGATCCAATTATCTTGAACAATTTTCTTGAAGTCCTCTACCTAAGCCTAGGATGAATTATATTTAAAATTGGCTCATAGCTTCCCAATGGGATGGTCTAGCTCTAGAATAAATGGGAAGTGATAGTAATATCTCATTTTTCCCACCCAAGATCGGAATAAGCCAATGTCCTGAAGAATATTTTGATGCACTAGGAAATGATCAAGACGTTTCTCTACCCCTTCATTACTGCTATGATTATTGATCGAAGTCGGAGAGAAATTGACCAATTCAATGTTGACTAACTCTTCCACTTCAAATTGATTAAAACAAAACTTGAAAAAGGATACTCATGGTCTTAACCACCAAATCTCCTCTCTTCTCAAGGTAATATTAATATCTCCACCGATTATAAGATTGTTGTAGCGAAGACAAGAAATACTAAAAATATGGTTCCATAAGGAATCTTTTTGCATCGAATGGGACATATAAATTGAGCAGGGAAAATGAGAAATCCAAATATTTATAATAAATCTATGTGAATAAACCTAAAGAAATGGAGAAACAATTAGTGACAATTTTTTTTGAAGAATAACCTATGATCAAACCTCTTGATAATCCATTAAATTCCACACCAAATAAGTTCCAACTTGGAAGCATTTTGGTCAAGTCATAAATAATGGGATGGTATCTTCCCATATTTTCCCGAGTAATTAAGATATCAGGTCAATCCAAACCTATCAAATGATTGAGAGATATTTTTTCATCCTTCCCTCCAAGGCCTCGCATATTAGCTGACATAAATTTCATTGAAAAAGGGGAAAATGGGCTCTTCCTACTTTAAGGACCCCTAATATAAGACATTGTGCACCCTAAGAAACCTCCTAGGACACTTTCTTATGAGCTTGTTTCAAGGCATATTTATGACTTTAATTTGAGTGACCAAGCTATTTTTGTATATATAAACCCAAACCTCCCAAGGAATGAACACCAATGGGATGAGGACTCAGGTGCAAGAGGTAAGGGTCTCGACTAGAGGAAGTAGATTGAGAGCTAGATGATAAATGTTTATGGCTCTCCGAATGTGAGAAGGAAAGGAGTCAAAATCCTTAGAGAGATCAATGGTGGGAATTGCAATCTTCCAATTACTAGGAAGACTAGAATACAAAATTCTACCTGGGGAAGCAACAAACCCTGACCCATCACCCAAATGTTGCAAAAATGAATATGATAATCCAGGCAAATTGAAAGAGATAGAGTTGATCAAAGAAGATATCTTCTCGGGATCATCTTTGAGGCCGCACTCTTAGACCAAAGTCCTTCAAGTTTCTCCCATTATGAAGATGACAAATCCAATTCCTCTACAAGCAACACCCTCCAAGAACTAGTTTCAGTTTGTCAGGGGACCTCAACCACTGGATGAATAGATTTAGCCTCCTTAGCTGAAATGTGTTTACCCTCATTTCTCTTGGTCTTAAATTCCCACTTGGATGAACCCTCTTCTACATATTTTGAAAATGCAAGAGGATATCTCTTACCCATTTCTTCTTTTGGGTAATCAAACCATGACAATGGCTCCCCCACTCTTACCTAAAACTCCCCTTGACCTTTCCAATGAAACTTTTACTCTAAATCCTTCATAACATGGCCAAATTTATGGCATTAAGAGCAACAAAATAAAATATTAACATAATCAAGAGGTTGAGTATAAGAGTGATTCCCAACAACCAAATCCATTGTTTCATACAAACCTTGACATGAGTCTAGTGCTACCAAAATGTGGTCCATCGAACGATTGTTGTTTGTATCTTTCATCAGCAGAGATGATCAAGGTAACTAAAACCTCCCCAAAATCTCACAATTCGGTGTTTGACCAATACTCAGTGGGAATATTCAGTAGCTTAATCTAGGTGACAAAGTTAGAGATAACCTCCTTTCAAGAATAAAAAAAGAGGGTGTCATGGTTTAGCAATTAAAGGGTGATGGTCCAAATGCCAACGATTCGATACAATTTTCCCTACATTTTCCTTTAAACAAAATATGAAGCTTATCCAACCTTGAGAAATAAGGTGAAAGATAGGAGGGTAACCCAGAACCAGAGCCCAAGTACCTTCCAACCATGAGATGAGTGAAGCAATAAAATTCTACAGCTGCATAATTTTCCAAATATCGCAAGACCCTCTAAGTCTGCAAATTGATTAACCCTTAAATCCTCATCAACTACCAGTGTTAATCCCTCTTTGCATAACTTTATGAATTTTCTTTTCTTATGAACAAAAATCCCTTGCTCCTGAATAGAACTCCCTCCATAGAACTTGGCCTCCTTGTTTTTCCTACAAACAAAACCTGAATATGAAACCCTTTCACAATCTGCTCAGCCAAAGGCACCTCAAGAGTGGAAGAAAAATCATATGTAGAATAAATAGAATATGATTGGAAGGCCTTGCTCTCCCCTAGGTTAATATTCGAGGAAATAAATCAAGGTCCATTAAGATCCTATCCTTCAACAGGATGAGAATCCATTGGGATGGTTGAGGACATAAGTTATAAAATGAGTCCATTCAGATGGCGTTCTTCCACTGGACAAGAATCCCACAGGATAGCTTCAGATATAATAAGTAATGATGAAAAGGATATAATCATGTCACGTAAGACTCTAGAAGATCTTATCAAAGCTAAAGGACTATTTTCCTCCAACAATTGCATGAGTGAGGGGTTGACATCTAGGTTCGAGAAAATTTGTTCCTCTAATAAAACATCATCAAAATAATCCACTAGGGGCAAGTACTCATCCACCTTCCCTAGCCCACACCAGTAACCTCTACCACCTATCACCCTAGGTCGACCAACCTGTTGAGGGGTCCTAAATCCCATTAACTCAACAACAGGAACCAAACCCACCACAGAGGCCCAATTAGACTTTGCAGCATCTATTAGTTGAATGGTTCTCCAGATCTTGCAATCTGGCCAAATAATCAATGGTCTTTACATTTTATGGTGAAAGATTCTCCTTCAGTTCAAACGTTATCTTTTTTGTATTTTTTCTTATAGGTGGGACCGATACAAGATAAAAGTCGATATAAGCCAACTGGGTAACAAGGTGTGAAAACATAACTACTGGAGACGGCTAAGATTTGGATAACCCTTTCACTCTAGCATGCAAACAATGATTCTCTACCACGGGCCTAGTAATAATACATTAACCTGTTGGTATTCCAATTACTGACAGAGATACAATTTATCAGAAGAAAACATGCATGCGATAAACAATGACAAGAAAAATAGTTTCCTTAACTCTAATCACCAATCACATATTAACACAATGATTTACTTTTCATCATTAAAGACAATAACTATGAAAAAACATTGAATCAGATAACTTATCAACAAATTTATAATCTCTTACTCGTTACAACATCCATTCATGAGATGAAATCATAAATAATTCTTTTCCACATCCAATCATACACACTTTTGATGAAAAACACAAACTTGTCTCTGGTCCTAAACATGACTTCTCAATTAAGGCAGCTCTGAAATAGTTCTTTACAAATCCAAAAAATGAGGGTCTTTGCAACAACCATTGACCTCTTGCTAACAGGTCGATGCTCTCATTTATAACATATAATTAACTAAAAATAACAATCAAAGTGCAGCTAAGTAAAACAAAAACTCGCCACATGG
>SNQJ01S0034826.1:42984-81138 GCA_010110895.2 Picea sitchensis | reverse complement strand
TTTAATTTGAGTGACCAAGCTATTTTTGTATATATAAACCCAAACCTCCCAAGGAATGAACACCAATGGGATGAGGACTCAGGTGCAAGAGGTAAGGGTCTCGACTAGAGGAAGTAGATTGAGAGCTAGATGATAAATGTTTATGGCTCTCCGAATGTGAGAAGGAAAGGAGTCAAAATCCTTAGAGAGATCAATGGTGGGAATTGCAATCTTCCAATTACTAGGAAGACTAGAATACAAAATTCTACCTGGGGAAGCAACAAACCCTGACCCATCACCCAAATGTTGCAAAAATGAATATGATAATCCAGGCAAATTGAAAGAGATAGAGTTGATCAAAGAAGATATCTTCTCGGGATCATCTTTGAGGCCGCACTCTTAGACCAAAGTCCTTCAAGTTTCTCCCATTATGAAGATGACAAATCCAATTCCTCTACAAGCAACACCCTCCAAGAACTAGTTTCAGTTTGTCAGGGGACCTCAACCACTGGATGAATAGATTTAGCCTCCTTAGCTGAAATGTGTTTACCCTCATTTCTCTTGGTCTTAAATTCCCACTTGGATGAACCCTCTTCTACATATTTTGAAAATGCAAGAGGATATCTCTTACCCATTTCTTCTTTTGGGTAATCAAACCATGACAATGGCTCCCCCACTCTTACCTAAAACTCCCCTTGACCTTTCCAATGAAACTTTTACTCTAAATCCTTCATAACATGGCCAAATTTATGGCATTAAGAGCAACAAAATAAAATATTAACATAATCAAGAGGTTGAGTATAAGAGTGATTCCCAACAACCAAATCCATTGTTTCATACAAACCTTGACATGAGTCTAGTGCTACCAAAATGTGGTCCATCGAACGATTGTTGTTTGTATCTTTCATCAGCAGAGATGATCAAGGTAACTAAAACCTCCCCAAAATCTCACAATTCGGTGTTTGACCAATACTCAGTGGGAATATTCAGTAGCTTAATCTAGGTGACAAAGTTAGAGATAACCTCCTTTCAAGAATAAAAAAAGAGGGTGTCATGGTTTAGCAATTAAAGGGTGATGGTCCAAATGCCAACGATTCGATACAATTTTCCCTACATTTTCCTTTAAACAAAATATGAAGCTTATCCAACCTTGAGAAATAAGGTGAAAGATAGGAGGGTAACCCAGAACCAGAGCCCAAGTACCTTCCAACCATGAGATGAGTGAAGCAATAAAATTCTACAGCTGCATAATTTTCCAAATATCGCAAGACCCTCTAAGTCTGCAAATTGATTAACCCTTAAATCCTCATCAACTACCAGTGTTAATCCCTCTTTGCATAACTTTATGAATTTTCTTTTCTTATGAACAAAAATCCCTTGCTCCTGAATAGAACTCCCTCCATAGAACTTGGCCTCCTTGTTTTTCCTACAAACAAAACCTGAATATGAAACCCTTTCACAATCTGCTCAGCCAAAGGCACCTCAAGAGTGGAAGAAAAATCATATGTAGAATAAATAGAATATGATTGGAAGGCCTTGCTCTCCCCTAGGTTAATATTCGAGGAAATAAATCAAGGTCCATTAAGATCCTATCCTTCAACAGGATGAGAATCCATTGGGATGGTTGAGGACATAAGTTATAAAATGAGTCCATTCAGATGGCGTTCTTCCACTGGACAAGAATCCCACAGGATAGCTTCAGATATAATAAGTAATGATGAAAAGGATATAATCATGTCACGTAAGACTCTAGAAGATCTTATCAAAGCTAAAGGACTATTTTCCTCCAACAATTGCATGAGTGAGGGGTTGACATCTAGGTTCGAGAAAATTTGTTCCTCTAATAAAACATCATCAAAATAATCCACTAGGGGCAAGTACTCATCCACCTTCCCTAGCCCACACCAGTAACCTCTACCACCTATCACCCTAGGTCGACCAACCTGTTGAGGGGTCCTAAATCCCATTAACTCAACAACAGGAACCAAACCCACCACAGAGGCCCAATTAGACTTTGCAGCATCTATTAGTTGAATGGTTCTCCAGATCTTGCAATCTGGCCAAATAATCAATGGTCTTTACATTTTATGGTGAAAGATTCTCCTTCAGTTCAAACGTTATCTTTTTTGTATTTTTTCTTATAGGTGGGACCGATACAAGATAAAAGTCGATATAAGCCAACTGGGTAACAAGGTGTGAAAACATAACTACTGGAGACGGCTAAGATTTGGATAACCCTTTCACTCTAGCATGCAAACAATGATTCTCTACCACGGGCCTAGTAATAATACATTAACCTGTTGGTATTCCAATTACTGACAGAGATACAATTTATCAGAAGAAAACATGCATGCGATAAACAATGACAAGAAAAATAGTTTCCTTAACTCTAATCACCAATCACATATTAACACAATGATTTACTTTTCATCATTAAAGACAATAACTATGAAAAAACATTGAATCAGATAACTTATCAACAAATTTATAATCTCTTACTCGTTACAACATCCATTCATGAGATGAAATCATAAATAATTCTTTTCCACATCCAATCATACACACTTTTGATGAAAAACACAAACTTGTCTCTGGTCCTAAACATGACTTCTCAATTAAGGCAGCTCTGAAATAGTTCTTTACAAATCCAAAAAATGAGGGTCTTTGCAACAACCATTGACCTCTTGCTAACAGGTCGATGCTCTCATTTATAACATATAATTAACTAAAAATAACAATCAAAGTGCAGCTAAGTAAAACAAAAACTCGCCACATGGTTCTTTATTCTATCAGTCTTCAAAGAGTCATCAATATCACTTGAGTGGATGACTCTTCTCATACTCTGACCACTTGACGAAGAGATCCTCGCATGTGTTAGCATATGGGAATATATGTTGTTCCATTGGGCCCGAAAGGATCTCTCTTGTCTCTATTGCCCGTGCTCGATACTTGACTATTCTGACACTTAACTATTGCAACATGGCTTGAGCTCTGATCGGGTGCTCCATGAACTGTTGCACCTGTCTTGGCACCATGTCCACTACCTTCACTATTTTCGCAACACATGATGAGTCTTGTTCGACATGTGATTTGACTATGTTGCGCAAGTCAACAAAGTCATTGGGTGTGCCTAATTCAGGGATGTCGATGTCTCTCATTGCCTAGTTGATCTTGGTCCATCTTTCCTTGCACTCGACCCATTTCTCTTGGATTTCCTGATGAGGTTCCTGAGCCATTTTTACCCAATATTCGACCGACTTCCTTATGCGGTTGATGTTGCTTTCGTTTAGTACCCGAATGTGTTGGAGATATGGCTATAACAGAAGACTGACGCAGATGGTTAAGGTTGTCATTGATGGCAATCAGTTATGGAGCAGTCAAGGATGTCTGGTTAAGGTTGTCATTGATGGCAATCGGTTATGGAGCAGTCAAGGATGTCAACACGCACAAGGAATGCTCATGTCAACACTTTACAAGGAATGCCGGAACAGATGTTGAAACGTAGATGCCAAAACACAAATGCTGAAACACGATGGCCTAAACGAGGATGCTGAAACACAAATGCTGAATCACGAATGCTGAAACGTGAGATGTCGTAAAACACAAGTGTTGAATCACTGATGTTGAAACGTAGATGCCGAAACACAAATGCTGAATCATTGGCGTCAAACGATGTCAAAACACCTAATCGCCGGAACACGAACGCCGAACACCTAATGCCGGAACACGACCGCCGGAACACTTAATGCCGAAATATCGACCGCCGAACACGATCAGCCGAACACGGATGTCGGAACACGCCGCTGCATGATGAGGCATGAGGAGGCAAGTAAAGACGGCCCAGAAAACGTGGATAAAGATGGCATGTTTAAAAAGTATAAGAAAGAATGAAAGAAAGGAAACCAAGGCTTGACTTGAGAAAAGGTGAAAGACTTTTAGTCTAAAATTAGGACCGGGCGCTAAGACGAGGAACAAGATTGCATGATGTGGCATGAGAAGAGGAGGCATGCAAAGAGCAAGTCCAGAAAATCAAGGAGAATGTCATACGCGAAAAGCGTAAAAGAATAAAAGAAAGGAAACTACAGTTGGAGTTAAGAAACGCATTAAAAACCTCTGCATATGGTGAATCTACATAATGCTACCGAAACGTAGATGGATTGTTGTCATGAAGCGAGAACGAGGAAGTTCGATGAGAAAAGAAGAAGAAGAACCTCATGCGGATGAGAAGGAGCCGAGAATGGGCCGGTGAGGACGCTGAAGCCGCAGCAACAGAATAAAGGCAATAAAACGTAATTTGTGGTCGAAGCGCTAAGAAGATCGAGACTGTTAAATCAGAAAGATAGCAGAAATGGTGGGCAAAGTTACATCGTATCGGGCAAATTTGTTTGAGAAAGATTTTTATTCAAGAAAATAGTGTGGTAGGGTGGTGCTTGGGAGACGTATGTCTCTTTCTCTCCAAGTGGGTGCTTGCAGAATCAAGGTTGGTGCCTTCATTCAGCTTGGTGCTCAAGTAAAAGGAAGTCGGTGCTTCCACCCAAAGGTGCCGGATTCTCAGGAGTTGGTGCTCAGCCAGTTGGTTCTGGCGATCAGAGGTTGTAGCCCTATGAGTTGGTGCTCATAGATGAGATGTAATCTAAGTTGAAGCTTATCAACATCTTAAGAAGACGCAGGTTTTTCCCCGGTTGGTTTCCTCTTGAAAATCATGGTCTCATACTTGTGGAATGATCGTCAGGTGTGATTGCTGTTCTTATAATTATCTCGCTTTATGTTTATAATTCGATTTCACAGGAAAGACTCACCGCCACTAAGATTACTGATTCAAAGTTAAAATGAGAGTAAATGGTTAATAATTAATTAACCGACTTACCCTCTCTCGCTAGTTCAGTACCAATAATTAGTATCAGAGCGTGTTCCTTTAGTGTAAGGAAGATCCAGCAGTGAGGAAATCATGACTAGTCATGATTGTTCAACAAACAAGGCACCCATTTTAATGGCACAAATTTTGCTCTTCGAAGGTAAGCATGAGAAACATACTTTAATGTCTCTGGGAGCAGATGTTTTTGAAGTAGTAGAAACAGGATATACAAAAAACCAACTCGCGGTTTCCGCTTCAAATATGAAAAATTAGAATTCACCTTAATGCAAAAGCTATGAATGCTATTCTCGTGGTCTGGCCGAATCAGACTTGTGAAAGTAATGAATCTTCAAACGCTAAAGAAATGTGGGAAAACTGATAAGTAAAGCAGTGAGGGAAATGAGAAAGTTAAAGATGCCAAGCTAAAAAACTCATAGACTGAGATTTTAATGCTTTGAGAATGCAAATGAAGATGAAAACATAAGCAAGTTTTTTTTGAGAGTTGATGAAATGGTGAATGCCATGAGGGTTTAGGAGAACAATTGATGACTCACTTCTTGTCCTAAAATTTTGAGATCTCTACCGAAAGATTCAATCCTAAAGTCTACGCAATTGAGGAGATGAGGGAACTCAAGACATTATCTCTTGATCGGTTGCTAGGAACTTTAACCGCTATGAAATGAGGATTAGCACGATCAAAATTCATCTAGGGAAGCCTCATTCAAAGTTTAAAAGAGTATTGAGTCTGAACTGGATGAAATCGAGTAAAAATTTGTAAGAAGGTTAAAAACTGATCAGGAAAGTACAACGGAAAACTACCTTAAGTGTTTTAACCGTGGTAAGGTGGGGCATTTTTCCACCAAATGTCCTCATAAAGGGAAAGAACGAATCCTACCGATGTAAGAAGGTTGAAGAAATATAATAAAGAAAATAAGTATAAGAATAAAAAGAAAAAGTCTATGTGTAAATAATAATGATGATTCTACAGAAACCTCAGATAGTGACTCCTCCCATGAAGATCAAGAAGACGACTTCATTCTTATGGCCATAGAACAACTTGATCGAATTGTTCTGAGAATGATATGGATGCTGAAGCGGATATGGAAGGTGAGTTGATGTGTGCCCTGAAGAAATAAATAGACTCCAGAAATAAAAGAAGAGAAAGCAAAAACAATTATTAATCCAAGATGAAACCAATACGCGACATTCCCCTATTGAAGCTAGAACCTGAAGAGGCAAAGAAAATCGAAAGTTTCTAAAGCAACAGTTAGTTGAAAGTAGATCTAGATGTGAACATCTAGAAGAAGAAGTTGTAACTCAAGTAATAGAAGGAGCTTGAAAAATATCGTTTGGTATAATCGCATTATTTCTAGTATCAAAGCTCGTGAGGAGCTAAACAATATTTTAAACGTGACAGACCTCCGCTGTAATAAATTTGGTCTAGGATATAAAGAAGATGCAAGCAACAGTAAGTTAAAGAATAATTTAATCATCCAATGTGATTAAGTTTCAAATCAGCAAGTAGTTTGAAGGTTCTAAGATAGAAATATTGGAGCATGCCCATTTTCCAACAAAAACGCACTCAAGTAATAAGAAAGAGCAAGCTGAGGTTGGTTCAAACAATAACCGCATTGTTCGGTGATGTCCGTAAAGAGGTCAAATAACGAGTCTCGCACGCGCACTGCAATTACAAACATGAGGACCAAGAGTCAATGTATTATCTTCCTAGGAATCAACCAAGATTCGGAATGCTAATTTCTTCAATGGTTATTGTTTTGCCGCCATAACTTTGGGCTAACAAAGCCGTAAACCGCCTTTATAATCTCAGAAACTTTCACAGATCGATGGCACAAACATTGTATCATCACAAGGGACGTGTTACCTTACGAATAGGTAAAAGAAGGGTACAACACGGAAATGTTAATCCATTTGACTCTTATACAATGAACCAAAATGCTACAACCGTCAATTTTGGACATGTAGCTACAAGAGTGCAATTTGAAGCACTACAAGGCATAATTAAAAACAAAATATACGTACCAACAAAATGTAAGGGAAAAAGAAAGAAAAGTCTCATTGTAACCTTTGTGCTCTCGCCGTAAACGTATGATCCCCGCACATTGACACGGATGTTCAAAGCATATGACTCGAGATAAGGAGAAGCTTATTACCCCGTCTGAAGGCAGTTAGAAAGGTAACCTTTAAACGAATGCACCGTGAAAGGTCGTGAGAATGAATGGTTAGTCTGAGCAATTGAAAGGGAAAAGCTCAGAATGTATTATTTGTAGACGGGTTAAAGCACAACCTCTCTTAGTGTAAGCCAGATGTGTGATAAAGGATGAAGTTTTATTTATCGCTAAAGACTGTAAAATTAAAGAGGGTCCTCAGAAAACTAGTTGCCAAAGGAGTGAGAACAGAAAATAATGTTTACATTCTAAAAGAAGGAAGAGAAGAATGTCATCTAAGTAAATATAATGAAAGCCGGTTGTGGCACAGAAGACTGGGAAACCTACACTTTGATCATCTAATAAAACCGTAAACGTGAGCGTTAAAGAAGAGATTTTCCAGAAATATCAAATCCGCATGATATTGTGTGTAAGCTATGTCAAATGGGAAAACTAACCAAAACTCAGTTTAAATCAAAAGTTTTCCATCATCAAGCAAAACCCTTCGCTATTCATATGGACTGGTGGTGGCCCATCAAGAAAGGAAGGTACGTGAAAAGAAAACTATTTCATGTTGGTTATTGATGATTAATCCATATTGACATGGGTTGCGCTCTCAAAGAGAAATCTGAAGCCTTTGCCAAATTCAAACACTTCAAAGCCGCTGATCAAAATCGGGGACCGGAAGGGAGAATAAAAGCTATCGATCCGATAGAGGAGGAGAGTTCAGCTCAAGGCAATTCAAATATTTCGGTGATGAGCATGGCATCAGAAAAGAATAACACACAATTGCAAGAACGCTTAATGGAGTAGTGTTATCGACAGAACAGTGAAAGAAATGGCAAGGTCAATGATGAAGGAAAAGGATATTTCAAAGCTTCAGAAGTAATTCATACAAACAGGCACATTCTTAATAAAGCACATTTGAGACCAACAATGATAAGACTCCATATCATCTATGGTTTGGAAGACCCGCCACTATTAAGCACTTCAAGGTCTTTGAAGCAACAAATACATCAAGAATAATGATGAGAATCGGGTATGATGACGTATCGCGAAGGAATTTTCTTGGATATGCTGCAAATAGCAAAGGCTACGGATGCTATAACAAGAGGCTGCAAAGAATGGTTGGATCCGTGATAGATGTTAAAGTAGATGAAGAATGTCATGGAAACACCACTCACAGAGACGATGAAGAATCATGCTTGGATGATGCAGATGAAGAACAGACCAAGGGTCACAGAGGAAGAATCTGAGCCGAGGATGAAGAAGGAGACTCAACGTACCACCGCGAAAAGCCCGTAATTATTAGAAAGAATCACCCCGGAAGTCAAATCATTGGTGATGAGAACAAAGGGGTTCGACTAGAAGGAAAATTTTGACAGAATCCGAAAAGTCACATGTGGCATTCTTTTCTAAAATTGAACCAAAAAGTTTAATGAAGCATGTGAAGACAAAGATTGGATAGTAGCCATGAATGAGGATCTGGACTAGATTGAAAAGAATAACACCGGGAACTTGTGCCTAGACCTCGCATTGCAAGAATGTGATAGGATCAAATGGGTCTTTAAGAATAAGTTAAATGAACAAGGTCAGATTGTGAGAAATAAGGGCAAGACTAGTCCGCATGGATATGCTCGATTGAAGGACAAGACTTTGATGAAACGCTTGCTCCAGCTGGGCAAGAATGGAGTTATAAGAATGTTTTAGCCTATGCATGCTCAAATCCATTCAAAGTATACCGATGGATGTCAAGTCAGCATTTCCGAATGGGAATTTAGAAGAGGAAGTGTATATGGAATAACCGTGGTTTTTCTCTCACGATAAACCCGACTATGTCGGTAAGCTGAAAAAGGCATTGTATGGTTGAAGCAAGCACCAAGAGCCCGGTATGAGAGACTCGACAAATATCTACACGACAAAGGCTTCAAGAAAGACTCTGCAAATAGCAATTTGTATACAAACTGGCTGCGCTGATTTAATCGGGTTGTGCTAGTTTATTTTGATGATATTACTTTTGGCTGTAATAATCACTCCTTTGTTCAATGGTTTGATAATGCAATGAAATCTCGAATTTGAGATGTCTATGTTTGAGATCGTCATACTTCCTTGGTCTTCAAAATTACTCGTATCGATGAAGGTTTATTTCTCTCCCAAGAGAAGTATTTAAAGGAGATGTTGAAGATGTTTCAAATGGAAGATGCCTCCTCTGTGAGCACACCCATGGTCCGGAACAAATTGGTTAAAATGATACTACCCTAGAAGTGGATCAAAGGATTTACATATCTATGATAGGAAGTCCGCTATACATCACTATAACAAGACCGCATTATTAATGCATGTCAAGTTGGATGGTTGAAGATTTCGTCACCAAACGAGTCACTTAGTAGCCGCCAAAAGAATTTTCAACATCCGGAAAGGCACTCGTCTTTTATGGTTTGCACCAAGAAATCAAAAATTTCAGCCGAGAAGTATATTCGTGATGCATTGGGCCAATTGTGTAGATGAAAGAAAGACACCAGTGGAGGTGCATTCTTCGGGGATATTCGTTAGTTGCATGGCTACAAGAAGCAAAGTTCTATAGCCTTGTCTACCATGGCGTAATATCGCTAAAATACGGTGATGTTGTACCGTGCATATGGATGATACAAGTTTCGTGGACTTAGCTATAAACATGAAGAACCCATTCCTTCAATCGCGGATACGGAAGTACTATTAGTGTTTCCAAGAATCTGGTTCTTCATTCCAAGACGAAGTATATACCTTTGAAGTATCATTTCCTAAAAGATCAAAGGCTAATAAAGATTTTCCAAGAAAAAGATATTCCTCCATGAGCAAATTGATATATTTACTCAAACCATTACCCAAGGCACGCTTTGAATACCTATTTAAGATGGTGTCCTACCCTTCTCAATCCAACCTCCTACTTTGTCGGGAGCGCAGGCCGGCTAGATCTACCAATAGACGCCTGGTCTTTATACCCAAGATGAATATATCTAATATATTGAATCAAAGCTTGAGCAAAATTAGATGTTCCATTGTGTTGTCGCAGAAGACAAAACGCACTTCATCCTTCTTATTAACATGGAGAGAGTTACCAAATGTTTTTGAGATATTTCCATAATTAGTTCCTCATGATTGATTAGAGGAGCACAGTCCAGCGATCTTTCAAGAAAACCGGGTTACCAACATGGTAAAATGGCGCTATGAAAATTACATTGCAGGTCAGCCGATACCTTCCGTATTACCATGGATGCACAGTTAGGGGAGTCTGAAGAGAGTAGTTTCACCCTTTGCCCTTGATGCCAAAGGGGGAGAAATGAAGACATACATACATACGCTTTTCATCAATGCCAAAGGGGAGATTTTTGGAGATATGCATATAACGTAAGACTTATGCATGGTTGCTGTTGATGGCACCGCTATGGAGCGTACTAAGATGTCTCGTTAAGGTTGGGTCATTGATGGCACCGGTTATGGAGCAAATTAAGGATGTCAACACGCCATTGCGAATGCTTCTCGGAACATTGTGATGTCAACTTAGATGTCAAAACACAAATGTCAATCACGTATGTCGGTTCACAAATGTCAATCACGATGTCAAACGAGATGTCAAAACACAAATTTTGAATCTCAGATGTTGAAACGGAGATGTTGAAACACAAATGCCGAATCACTGATGCTGAAACGTAGATGCTAAAACACGACTGTTGGAACATGACTGCTGGGACACGACTGCTGTAACACGACTCCTGGAACACGACCGCTGGAACACAAATGCTGGAACACGACTCATCGGAACACGGATGTCGGAACACGCCGGGCTGCATGATGAGGCAGCGCGAGGAGGAAAGTAAAGAGCCACCGCAAAATCGTGGATAAAGCCGGCATGAAAAGCGTATTGAAAGAAGAAAGAAAAGGAAAACTACGCTTGAGTTGAGAAAAGCAGAAAGACTTTAGTCTAAAATTGGGGACTGCGCTAAGACAGAGAAACACAAAGCATTGCATGATGTGGAATGCATAGAAGAGGCATGCAAAGAGTCGCCTTTGAGAAAAATCAAGGAGAACAGTCAGGGTAGCGTAAGCAAGTAGTGCTGAATAAAGAAAGGGAACCAGCTGAGTTGAGAAACGACAAGTCCCTCGATGTGGTGAATCTATATAATGTGCTGAAACAGAGATGGATTGTTGATGTTGAAGTGAGAACGAGGAAGTGCTCCGGATGAGAAAGAAGAAGCAAGAACCCGCGCGATTGTGATGAGCTCAGAACGGGCCAGAGGGACCGCGAAGTCGAAAGCAACAGAACAAAGGCAGCTGTAAAACGTAATTTGTATCGAGCAGTTAAGAAGATCAGAGTTGATTAAGGCAGAGCAGCATAGAATAAATGGTAAGCAAGCTATATCATAATAAGTAAATTTGTTTGAGAAAGATTTTATTCAAGAAACTAGGGTGGTAGGAAGTAGGAGATCGTGATGTCTCTTTCTCTGCAAGTGGTGCTTGTAGAACCGGGTTGCTGGTGCCTTCATTCAACAGGCCGAAGTGTGCTGAAGTTTGCAAGCCGCACCCAGCTGGGTGCTGGGACTTCAGGAGTTGGTGCCTCAAATTAGTTGAGTCGGCAATCGAGGTTGTAGCCTCTATGAGTTGGTGCTCATGTGATGAGATGTAACCAGGTTGAAGCTTGTTCAACATCTTAAGAAGACGAGGTTTTTCCCTCGTGGTTGTTTCTTGAAAATCAGGTCTCATACTTGTGAATGAATGTTGTGTGTGATTGCTGTTCTTTATACTATTTGTTTTATGTTTATAACTTTGGATTTCAAAGTAAAGACTCACCGCCACTAAGATTAATGATCCAAAGTTAAAAAATGAGAGTAACACATTGGCCCACACTAACTCGATTCACCCCCTCTCGCTAGTTCATACCCGTAGTCGTATCAAAGTTTCTTTATATCTCGCCCTGCTTGAACCACATCAACTTAGCTCTATCCTTTCCACAAATTGGGTTTTCGTTTCCTGTGACTAATTCCTTCCATATCCTTTCACATCTCTAGCGCCATGAGGGTGTGTTCTTGAAGCTCAACCATCCTTACAGTGAATAGGTGTCACTCATTCGTAAATTTAACATCAGAGTCTCCCCGAATTTGCCTTTGGGAACACCAATGCATCTATGTGGTGTCCTCGGTAATATTTTGCCAAATGGCATAGATGTTCCACCTCCTTTTAGAGCGTAATCCAACTCCTCTTCATCCATTTTTCTCTCTATCCAGGGTGGCAACTGTGATTTCCATCCCTACGACGATAAGTTTCATATGTCTTGGCATTTGTTGTGTTGATAATTTTTTCCTTTGTGGTGATGATGATGGAGAGATATAGTGTAATCCTCCTTTCTTGGTGGTTCTTTACATTATATATTTCTTTTTCTAGTCATAGGAGATGGCATGTATAGCAACTTCATCCACGAAGTTCGGGATTTGTTGTTCTCCCTGGGTGAGCATATTTCCCAGGCTCCCCATGGTGTATATTTATTCAAGACCAGGTTCTTGAACCTCCTCCATGTTTTCCGAAGGTTCGACCACTATTAGTTTCTCATCAGGAGGTTGAGTACCAATTCAAATTGAAGCATCGAGGATAGGATCGATACTTACTTGATAATCGCATCATTGATGTCGACCGCTTTCAAGCTTTTCTTTTGTGTGCCCTCGACTTAGCTCATCCTTCGAACTATCCGCTTAGGTCTCTGGTGCACAGAGTAGATTAGTGTCAAAGACACTTTCAACCTCATGGTATCCCTACGAAGGGTTTTGAACTGAAGCATCGGGACTTGGGGAAGATGCCTTCTCGTGCTCCTTTTCCTCTATGATTTTCACAGGAGTCACCAGTGGACACCTTCAAACTTTCTTGATCATCATATATGTTTATCAATTCATGGAGGGCGTTTGGTGTAATTTTTCTCCCTAATGTTACTACTATCTCTGGCTTAGCTGAAACATCCCCCGGTGACGAATCATGGATGTTGTAAATTCGTGGTTATCTAACTCGACGATTTCTTCAATTTGTATTAACTTTAGCCACTTGGACCTACCTAGATTTCATCTAGATTATCTATAGGGGACCCTGCCATTCCTATGAGGTCCCGCTTCAATTGATCAATCACTCTCGCTTCCCCTCGCTCTATCATGAGAAATCCCCTTGGATGTGCATCCTATGTCATAGGGAAACCTCTATCCTGCATCGGGGCCACTAGGGGAACCTTTGTTGCTTTTGTCGCTCTGATTTATTCTCTAGCTCTAAGGGCCTCTTGTGTCGATTTCTCTATGGTCATCACATGTTCATCCATGCTCATGTCCTTAAACCTGGTCATGTTTGAGTCTTCCATTCTTGCTACCACCTTGTCCCAGTCTTAGGCATTTTCTATGAAGACTTCATCTTCAATTTTTCAGGTGTATGGATAGCGTGATGACACTCAGAAGCTTTGTTGTACAACCAAGCCCTTTTAGATCATGTGCTTATGAAATTGTCCCGGTGAGGAACCTTAACTCAAGTTGGTCAACCCTTCTTATTTTGGCTTGAGTCGTATCCCAACCAAGTAGAAACCCATGAAACCTTTAGGGAATGAACGCCACTTTTCCCTTTGAATAGGATCCGCCATTGTAGCCTTGCAGATGGTCTCCGTATCATATTTCTCCCGACCATGCCGGTTTGGGACATGAGTTGGTAGGAGATGTAGTGCTATGGTGGCCCCGAACACCATGTGTGTCTATTCTTGTCCAAGTATCGCTATCTTTGATAACATCTTCGGCTATAGTCGATAGTCTCGCATTCTTTCTTAAAAGGGAATTAAATAAATTTGTGTGGAAGAATTCATTGCATGAGGAAGTAAGAATTTTTGTACCCATTTTCCCACAACACGCTGAAGTAAATGTAGACCGAGAGCTTTGCAACATGACAACTCAGATAAATGTTGGTGAATATGTGTTGGGAACACATGACGCCGAAGTAGATATGAAGCCATGTAGAAGGCTGGAGTATCTCCTTATTTCAAATACCGAAAGCATGTTGTATACATATGCACATTTGTTTATAAATGATCACCCCCCAGTTGAAACCACTCCCGAAAATTTCCACTGTGTGTTTTCAAGGGCATCTATGCCTTTGAAAATCTAGAGCATTCCTTCTCCCCATACAATTCCATGTGATGAGAGCCATCATACGTATGTCTCCTTTAAGTTGGTCGTTTGGTACCAGCCTCTGCTCCGGTTTGTATATTTATTGTCTTCCCTCCACCAAGATGACAAGATTTTGCTAGTGTCATGACAGGCATAGAAACTCACCATGAAATAAATGTTCATATTTTCTCCGGACTCATTGAGTTCGCAGTATTTTTGAACTTCTGATGGAAGGAAAAACCCGACACACCCACCATTGTCATCAATATCATTAAACACTTATGTGTGTCTGCGTGGTCAATGAGCCACTTCAGAAATTCAATGCAGGGAAAACAAGGGGTCTCCACATACCATGTGTAGGTATGACTATCGGATATTCGAAAACACCTTGCCATCAAGCACTCTCATATATGGGCTATCATAGGATGTATTCTGGGTATTCCTCCCAGCTGATATTTTATATCTCCCCAATTTGGGAGTGTCGCCTTGGACCTTGTGCTTTCCTCCTCGTATCTCCAAAGGTCGAAGTCTGAATAAAAACATTCTTCGTTGTTGTTTTGATGATGTGTTCCGGCCTCTGAGTGTATTCCAATTGTTTTGTAGCCCCTAAAGAGGAGCCTTCTCCTACCTCCTCGTTCCTTTTGGCTTCAACTCCCTCGCCAATCGGTCATCTAGTGGTTGGCTTTCTTAGAGACATTGTTCCTACAATTGAAATAAACCTTCAGAGACTGTGCAAGGAACAAACCCGGATAAAATATATATGAAATGTAACCATGTAAAATCCACACACTTGGATACATACATGTAAATATTTCTAAACCCGCTATTTTCTGATAAATTCTCATGGGATTCTACATCTTTCTCGAATTACTCGTCTTTATTTTTTGGATGCTATGAATTTCCTTGCGCATAGAATGATTTCATTTACAATGGCTCAAGAGAATTCTAAATATGAAGAACGCATTCGTGTCACATCATCCATTCAATTAGGGTGATGAGTGAAATTTCAACAAATCTATCGCTGAATCTCTACAACTTAAATTCATCGCGGGCTTGATGGTGGAGGTGCGGAGAGTGATGTGGTTCTATCGGGGATTTTAAATGGTTGTTTTGATTAGTGCACGAGGTAGCAACTAATGCGGATTTGGTATTAATTAGCTCTTTAAATGCTCAAAACTGAAATATATAACATTAAAATCGCCCCTATTGTGTCCCTCTATCACAGGATCGGGATCGCATGTTCTTTGAATGTTTTGTGGTTGATGTCCTTTCTTACATAAAATATTTGACGCCGCATCGATTCCAATCACGTGATAATGCTACCATGGCAAGCTTAACTCGAGGTGTGATCGACTTAGCTAACCAGGAATGACTCCTCGGGTAAACTAGACCGTGATGGTTCTCCACCGTAAAGACACATGGCATTGAATACCGGTGACCTAATTCATGTGTATTAATCGTAGTTGGGACTTTCCTTGTCATTCGTTCTAAAACCTTAGCTTGTCGATGCCGAAAGAGTATCCAAGGCCGGTGATCAGCGATAAACCTATCAAGTGATTTATTCTTCTCGCATGAACTTCCTCGAAAAAGTTTTGATGCCGAAAAAACATCGGGGATCAATGAACGGGAGTATATTTTAGTGCGGTCAGAAAGTTTGTGGCAATCCTTTAAGATTTTGGTTTCATAAGCATCGGCATTGGCTAATGCATAATATATTTCTTCTATTTTAACGTTTATTCTCTCGCCTTTTACCGATAAGCCGGCGGGATCACTCATCGAAAATATCCTATGCCATACTGATGTAAAATAAAAATTTTTTCCGATACCGATGAAGATCAACACCAATTTAATCGAGGTTTCCGAAAGTGGTTTTTTTCATCTTAATTCCTTCTGATGTCGAATTTGAGTGCATGGAGTGGAGTGCTAATGTTGATTACGATGAGTCTTAATGCCTTTTAAGTCATGTGGTTTCATAAGTTCAAACAGACATGAAAAGATAATGAGATTCAAGAAAATAATCAAAGACAAACATTTCCAAAAATGAAGTTGAATCAGACATTGCAAAGATCAAGTGGTACCCAAAAAGTGAAAAATTGACACAGGGCTTTTTAGGGTGGGTTGAGTGCTCAAAAAATGGCTACTTACTTATGAGTAGAATATTTGTTCTTACCTCGAGCTTGGCTGATGCAAACATCGATTAATAACTTAACTGGTTTTCATCAAAGCCTATTTAACTTTGTATTTGAAATTCCCCGGTTGATGCATCTAGACCTACCTATGGGGTTTCAACCTTTATTCAACCTTCGTTTCCTATAACCCTTACTCACGCCCCCTTTGACAAGACTCTAATAAATCATTCAATGGAACTAGGCCTTTTAGTTACCTTTATTCACTTTCTACGGTGTTTCTCTATTTTCAGGGATCATCCATAGCCCCAACAGAGTCACCTCGATGTTACATACCTTGCTCTGCTGCCAAATTCATATTCCGGACGGAATATTTGCATACCCCTCTCCTACTGTAGACACTCATTTGATATTGTTTTTATTTCTATATAATGCCTTGAGCATGTGGGAGAGGAGGACGTCTATTTTTGAAAAATGAGATGGTTAATGTGAATTTTTTTCTATCTTTGTCTTCGAGGTACATGTAGTCCTTCCTACCACATTTCCCTTTAAGTTTTACCAGACCACAAGGAAAACACTTCATCACTTTTCCAATATTTTTCATCTATGTGTTATATAGAGAACCCCTCAAAGCAACCGCAAGTTCCTCAACGTTTCTTGTGTTGTATGTGGGTGATGAGTTAGGAACAAAGTTATCCATATTTCATGAATTGAGGTCAACCACAATCTTGCTAAACACAATATTCGAAAGCACATAAGCAATTATAGAAATATAATAAAAATAAAAATGCATTCTACAATCGACCTAGATAAAACCAAACATCATGAAAATACACATTATTAAACATATATATATATATATATATATATATATATATATATATATATATATATATATATATATATATATATATATATTAATGGAAATATTGTTTAAGGGCTTTTATGCATTCATCTAGAGGGTATCGGTTCCTCCCTTAGATTCTCGTGAATCGATACGTACTACCTCCAATCTTTAACCACCGAAAGGTCCGAAGCGACCGTCTGAGCGATTCTGAAACTTAGAGTGTTTTCCTTTCGACTCATTCGTTCTGTCCCATTTTGGGACTAAGTCTCCTACTTTAAAATTCTTCTCTTTATCCTTATGATTATCAAACCACCTTTTAGCTATCTGTTGATGAGCTATGAAATTTGATTTTTATTTCTCCCTTTCTTCTTCCAGCATGAGGAGGATATCAATTCTTTGTTGTATGACTGATGAGGGTTGTCCTCTCGAATCTTGAGCAAGTTGAAGAGATGGAAGATATAGCCCATTTGGGAGAATGGATTCCTATCCATATACCAGAAAGTGTGGGGAATTCCCTATAACTTCCTTGGGTGTAACTCTATCGACCCATAAAGCATTATGAAGTGAAATATGCCAATTCCTCTGGTTGTATGCAACTATTTTCTTTAATATCGTCACTAAGTTCTTATTAGTTGATTATTCCACTCTGTTTCCCTGTGGATAATAGTTGGCAGAGTATCTAATTATGATTCCTTTGTCTAGAGAAAACTCTGTTAATAAGGTGGAATAAAAGTAAGCTACATTATAAAAAAAAAAAAGGACAGAAGGCACATTGAACCTTGTAATCAATTGTTGTTCTATGAATTGGATCACCACCTTCTCGTTTACATGAGTTAGAGGTATGGCCTCTTCCCATTTCGTGAAATAATCTGTGGTGGTTAGTATTTATCTATGTTGTTTTGAAGAGTTTGGTGTAATCTCTCCTATGATATCTAGCCCCCATTTCTCAAATGGCCTGGAAACGACTACCGATTGGAGTGGGACAAATGCTCTCTTCTCCCTCCCTGCGCTTATTTGACAAGTTTTACAGTTCCTAGAGTATGTGTGAGCGTCCTTGAACAGGGTAGGCCAATAATAGCCAGCTATCAGTATTTTATGAGCAGTGGCGTTTCCTGTGAAATGTCCACCTGCTGGGGCATCATGGAGCTCCTTCATAATTTTGTCTGCATCATCATGTTCGAGACATCCTAAAACTACCCCATCATAATTAACACGAAAGAGCACCAAATTTATGAGGCAATATTGTGCGAATTTTAACCTTAGGGATCTCCTTTCTTCAAGGCTTAGGTTTTCAGGGCAAGTCTCATGATGCAAAAGATAATTCAGTTTCTCGTACTAAGACTCTTTCCCTAGAGAGACATATGAATCTTCACCACACCATAATTCCAATTCATTCTCCCATTTGGGGTCGTCATTTACTTGGTCCTGGGCTTCAGCTGCCAGTTTGCATAACCTTGTCCCTTAACCAATTTAATAGGTTTTATATCTAGATCAAATTCTTGGACTATTGCCATCTAGTTTCCTCTTCTTTCCCCCATCTTCTGTTGAGTGAATAGGGATCAGATTGCAGGGTGAGGCATGATGACTTTGGTATGGTTCTTAAGGATGTAAGACCTAAAGTGTTTCACTGCCTTGTATACCACATAATCCTGTTTGTCTATAGCAGGGTAATTTAGTTCGGCTCCTTGGATATTAGTGCTCATGAACGATACTGGGGCCTCATTATTGTCATCATCCTTCTGATTCAATGCTGTAGTTAATGATTGGTCGAAGGAGAAAGTATCGAGGAAGATATATTTTCTAAAATCGGGACTTCGCAATACTGGGGCCTGAGATATCGTAGTCTTAATGTGTTTGAAGGAATTTTTTTGTTCATCATCCCATTTAAACTCAACATCTTTGCAAATCATTTTTGGTAAGGGTTTGATGGTTTCAGTGAAATCGGGAGTGAATTTCCTCGCAAAGTTGATTTTACCAAAAAACCATCGCATCGCCTTCTTGTTATGGGGTAACAGAAGCTAAGCTATAGCCTTAACTCATTCTGGATCTATGTGAATTCCTTCTTGGGATATAATATGACCTAAAATATTCCCCTCCTCAACACCAAATATAATTTTCTTAGGATTTAAAGATATACCGTATTTCCTAAACCTTTCAAAAATCTGGGTTAAGTGTTGAATGTGATCCTCTATATTCTTTGAATACATAGTGACATTGTCCAAATAAACTACTACACATTTGTTTATTAGTCCTCAAAATGCTACATCCATGTCCCTTTGGAAGGTTTCCCCTGTGTTGATTAACCCAAAGGGTATCCGTTTATAAGCGAAAATTCCCCACTTAGTTCAAACGGTAGTTTTCAAGCGGTCGTCTTCTGAAACTAGAACCTAGTTGTAACTTGAGAAACCATCCAGTAGGGAGAAAATATCAGAGCCAGACATGATCTGCAAGAGTTGCTCCATTAGTGGGACTGAGTAGTTGTCCTTTTCTGAATCTCTTTTGAGGTTTCTGAAATCTATGCATAGACGGATCTCCCCATACTTTTGCCTTACAGGAACCAAATTTGCTACCCATGCAGAGTATCTAACTTGGAAGATAATTTTGGCATTGAATAGTTTCTTTAACTCCTGACACATGAGAGGTTCCAGGGATGGGTGGTACTTCTAGAGCTTCTGTTGGAAGGTTTTCACTTCAAGCTTTAACAGGATAGTGTGTTGAATGATATGAGTATCATAAGTTTTCAGATCTCGGTAGGACCATGCAAAGACATCTTGATATTGTCTTAAAAGTTTGAGATAGGACTTCATTTCCTCTCTAGATATTGTCTTGTAGAGATTTATATTCTTGGGGTTTTCCGGGGTTCCTAGATTTATAGTTTCATGCATGGGACAAGAACTCCCTGTCTTTGCATTCTTTGACCCTTTAAATCTTTCCCTTAGGAAAAAAAGGTTTTCTAAATTGGCTATTCCCTTCAATATCGTGTGAGACCTTGGTTTGTCAGTCAGTTGATATGTCCGAGGATTTGTTTCTACTGATTGTTCCTGGAATACTTCATCATCAATAGCCAAGTCTTTAAAATTATCTCGATTGGTCAAAAATATTATAATTTGTTCATCTCCTTCAAATACCTTCCAATTAGAAATATTTTTGGGCATCGATGGTTTGTAGAGTAGCTCCACAGTGAACCGGGAGGCTTCATAATATTCTAGAGGTGATATCCTTGAGTCACCAGTGTCCAAAGAGTCAGCAAGAATGTTCTTTGTTCTGGGGATCATTGTAATGTTGAAGGCTTCAAAATGCTCTATTATCCTGTGCACTTCCTGTTGGTAATTCCTCAGGTGTGGAGAGTTGCAATGTATAGTATTATTTACTTGTCTAACGATGATTTCAGAATCTCTAAAAACCTTCAATTCTTTGACATTTAAGTCTATGGATTTCTCTAGCCCTTATACTAGAGGTTCATACTCAACGGTGTTATTTTTTCATATGAATTCTAGTCTACGAGACAAAAAATTCCATTTACCCTTTGGATCAATGAGGATGCACCCTTCGCCTAACCCTTCTTATGATTTAGATCCATCAAAGTATAAGGTACAAACTTATGGGCAAAACCTATCAGCTTCCTCTTTCTTGTCACTTTCATCCTTTCCTCCTATTTGTTCCATGATTTCTAACGCTTGTTCTTGACAGAATAGGGTTTCCTCTGCCGTCGTCGACAATTTCTCTTGAAAAATCATTTCATAATTTTGTGTAAGAGGGACATCATATGAGATTGGGGGGGGATTCCCGAAATCAGAGTCACGGGAATAATTCCTAGCACGGGGAAATATTTCGATGAGGGTTCATTAAGGGTTTATAAGTCAGTGACAGTATGTTTTAGATATCTTTCCCTATCAATCCTGATCATATTTGTGTGTCCCTTTAGTTGTAGCCAAAGGTTATCCCAATCTGTACTAAAGTATCTGTTTAACTTATCGGACCAATCTCGACTCAATTAAAAACCATAATCTTCTGGGATATCTACTACAATGATGTCAATTACTTGCACAATTTTAGAGTGTCTCGCTATTCTGATCATTACATCTTTGAGTTCTCCCATGACCTTCACTTGGGTTCTGTCTAGTTGTATCACATGCTTATCTCTTTTGAGAGGAAATGCATTTCATTTTTTGCAAATAGATAGTGGCATAACATTAGAAAATGCTCTTGAGTCAACCAAACAGTTATGGAGATTTATGTTGAAGACTTCAAACATTAAAAGGAATGGTGGGACAAAAGGTTTTCCCTTCTTATCCTCAGAGAAGGCATTCACAGTTGGTTTATTTCTTAGATCTATGGGAGTTAGACTTCCTCCTTGGTTAATGCTTGTTGTAGGATTTTCTACTGATTTCAATGCTTGTAACATAAAGTCCTTTTGCTGAGGGATTCTAAATATGTCCATAACTGATATATTTTCCTTCAACTTCTTCAAATCTTCCACTATGTTGTAATCTAGCTTGGGCGATTCAAGTGTATGGATGTTTATAGGGTTTCTTCAGGGATGAAAATGTGCTTTCATGTGATCAGAAGATAGTTTTCCTCCTGAATTTGGGGTCGTATTAAGGCCATTTGAGATAGGTTGACCCCTACTTCGTGTTTCCATAGCCAAGACTTATGTGGGTGGTTCTTGAACCTCCAATAGTTCATTGAAATGCATTGGTAGGTCAGGGTCCCATATCAACATGGTTGTTTATTTTGGTGGATCAACCTCTTCCTGATCGGAAATATTCATAGCTGAGTCGCTTGATTGTTCGGTTAGGGAGACTTCATATATAAACCTGTTGGCCATTAAATTCATGGCATGCACCCATTGAGGGTAGTCTCTTTCAGAGTGATTATCTTTATGATAGGTATAGAAAGATTCGAACGCTACATTTCCCAGATCGATGTTTAAGTTGGGCGGGGGAGGTTCAATCACTTTGACCGGTGGATTTATTTTGAAAAATGGTTTATAGGGCCTTTGGCCTTGGTTTCCCTCCCATGCACTTCTCTTCATGTCTATGATTTCGTTTGATAACTTCTTGACCATGCGTTGTAGGTCTTCTATGTCTCCACTTCCTTTTTTAGGACCTTGTTATGTTTGTTTCCCTGGGGGTCTAGTAATCAGGAGTCCTCTCCTGGGAGGAGTCTGAAATTCTTTCTTAACTAATGAGACCTAGCCTTGTTTGCATCCCTTCATTTGGAACTCTATTGTTTTGTCTTCTTAAAAATTCTCAGCTAAGTTTGGTTTGGCAGCCCTTTTCACAAACATGGAAATAGAAGTTGGGAGAGCATTAGTGTATACTCGTTTTGCAACTCCTGAGTAGGTTTAGCTTCGAGCTGGAATTTGTTTAAGATAGTTGTAAATCTTTGATTGAAGTCTTTAACCTTCTCCTTTGAACTCATGGTGGCGATGAACAATTCAGCCATCAAAGCTCTTGTAGTGGTTTCTTATGTAAATTTACTTCAAAAATCCTTTTGAAACTTTGTCCAACTGGTTATGGACCCTATGGGTAAGTGAAAATACCATGTGGAGGCTGAGTTCTCAAAGGTATAGGGGAAAATTCTGCATACTACATCCTCATGTTGGACATTCATCAGTCTGATAGCTAGTATGAATTTTTTAATATGGTCTTCAGGAAATCCTGAGGTTTCAAGGTCAAATTTAGGGAGTAAATTTTCTGGATGTCGGGGAAGGTTATGTACTCATCTAGGGATGGCCAAAGAATATCTCGCCAACCAAGGTTGATTATTATGAGGTGGGTTTCCCCTTTCTTCATTATGGTCATTGTTATCTTCCATGTCTTCAGATCCTAAAACTGAGCGTTTTGAGATAAACCCTTCCTCTTCTGAAAAATTGCCGAGCTCGAAGAAGTTGTCGGCTAGTGTTTCAAGAATTAGATTAAGATGATGTTCGATTTCACTGAGGGAAAAATCTATTAGTTATTCTACTATGTGCATAAAAACCTGGTCAGGGGACTCAACCATGGGTCTACTTATTTGTTTTCTTCGAGCAAGTAATAGAGCTAAGGGAAATGCACTGATCTGACGGGCGTAAGATCTTGTGATTATTCTAAATTGGTTCAATTCGTCTTGAGGAAGAGCATAAGGTATATCAGGGAATAGATGTTCTTCCTCGTGGTGGGGTGAGTTACTCATTTCAAGAGTACTCAATGTGTGTGGGGTTGTCTTGTGAATGACTAGCCATGCATGTGGGATGTTTTGATTCTACAGGTTGTGTTAGATATTTTATAAAAAATATTGCCATCCATTCATTCTTCAGGCCCTCCTTATAGCACTAATGTTGTTGAGGGGTCCTAAATCCCTTTAACTCAACATCAGGAACCAAACACGCCATCGAGGCCCAATTAGAATCTGCAACGTTTAATAGTGGAATGGTTCTCCCGATATTACAATCCAACTAAATAATCAATGGGATTTACATTTTCTAGTGAAATCTTATCCTTCAGTTCAAACGTTCTCTTTTTTGTATTTTCTCTTATTGGTGGGACCGATACAAGATAAAATCCTGTATAAACCAACTAGGTAACAAGGTGAGAAAACTTAACTACTGGAGATGGTTGGGCTTGGGATAATCCTTTCACTCTAGCATGCAGACAATGATTCTCTACAACATGCCTAGTACTAATACATTAACCTATTGGTATTCCAATTACTGACTGAGATACAATTTATCAGAAGAAAAAATGCATGCGATAATCGACAGAAAGAAAAATAGTTTCCTTAACTCTAATCACCAATAACATATTGACGCAACGATTTAAATTTTCATCATTAAAGACAAGAACTATGAAAAAACATTGAATCAAATAACTTATCAACAGATTAAGAAGCTTTTACTCATTACAACATCCATTCATGAGATGAAATCAGAAACATTTCTTCTCCACATCCAATCATACACACTTTTGATGAAAAACACAAACTTGTCTCTGGTCCTAAACATGAATTCTCAATTAAGGAAGCCCTGAAATAGTTTTTTACAAATCCAAAAAATAAGGGTCTTTGCAACAACCATCGACCTCTTTCTAACAGGTTGATGCTCTTATTTATAACATATAATTAACTAAAAATAACAATCAAAGTGTAGCGAAGTAAAACAAAACTCACCACATGGTGATTTCTTCTATCGGTCTTCAAAGAGTCATCAAATGATCTCACTTGAGTGGATGACTCTTCTTGTACTTCGACCACTTGACAAATAGATCCTCACATGTGTTAGCATACGGGAATCTATGTTTTTCCATTAGGTCCAAAATGATTTCTCTTATCTCTACTGCCTATGCACGATACTTGACTATTCTGGCACTTAACTGCTATAACATGGCTCAAGCTCTGATTGGGTGCTCCATGAACTACCACACCTATCCTGGAGCCATTTCTACCACCTTCGCTATTTCCACAGCCCATGATGAGTCTTGTTCGGCATGTGATTTGACTATGTCACGCAAGTCGACAAAGTCATCAGGTGTACTGAATTCTGGGAGGCCAGTGTCTCTCATTGCCCGGTTGATCTTGGTCCAGCTTTTCTTGCACTCAGCCCATTTCTCTTGGATTTCTCGATGAGGTCCATTTTTAACCAATATTTAGCTGACTTCCTTATGCAGTTGATGTTGCTTTTGTTTAGTACCCAGATGTCATGTTCTTCAGCATCTCGGCCCTATTGAACTGTGTCGATGTAGTCGATCCTTTCCATGGTTTGGTGTTCTTTATCATACCACCTTTCCATATCATTTCACGTTTCCAGGTCCATGAGGGTGTCTTCTTGAAGCTCGACTATCCTTGCAGTGAATAGGTGTCAATTATCTGCAAATTTACTATAGGCCTCCTGGAATTTGATCCTCGGGAACACCACGGCCTATGTGGTGTCCTGGTAATATTTCACTAAATTGTGTAGATGTTACAATTCCTTTAGAGCAGTGGCCAACTCCTCTTCATCCCTTTTTCCTCTGTCCAGGGTGGCATCTGTGATTTCCATCCCTGTGCCGGTAACTTCAGATGTCTTGGCATGCTCTGTATTGATCAGATTTTCCTCTGTGGTGATGAGGATGGAGAAATCTAGCGTAATCCTCCTTTTCTTGGTGGTTCTCTACATTATAGATTTCCTTTTCCAATCATAGGATATGGCATGTATGTCATCAACTTCATCCACAGGTTCGGGGATTTGTCGATCTCCCTAGGTGAGCATATTTCCTAGGCTCTTGATGGTGTATATTTGTTCAAGACTGGGTTCTTGAACCTCCTCCATGTGTTTCGAAGGTCTGGCCTATGTTTTTTTCCCATCGGGAGGTTGAGTACCAGTTGAAATTGAAGCATCATGGGTAGGCTCAGTACTTACTTGATAATTGGTTGTTGAGATGCCAATTTCTTGTTGTGGTGCTTCTTCTTTTTGTGCGCTTGACCCTATCTCATCCTTCAGACTATCTGCTTGGGTCTCCAGTGCATCGGGTAACTCAGTGTCTAATACACTTTCGACCTCTTTTCATTCTGTGGAAGGCCCTAAATCTGAGCATTGGGAGCTGAGAAAGATTCCTTCTTGGGCTCCTTTTCCTTTGTGATCGGCACAAGATTCACCATGAACACCTCCGGACTTTCTTCATGATCATAGGTGTTTATAAATTTGTAGAGGGGGTTTGGTGTACTTGTTCTCCCTGATGTTCTTTCTATCTTTGACTGAGCTAAAATATTCACGGGTGATCCATCCTGTGGTGTTTTAATTTCAGGGTTAAATAACCTTACGATTTCATCAATTTCTATTAGCTCAGGGCCTCTTGGACCTACCTGGCTCTCATTTGGGTTATCAACAGGGGACCCTGTTATTCATATGAGGTCCAAGTCTTATTTCATCTTATCAATCACTCACTGCACATGTTCTATCATGTGAAACCCCCTTTCTTGTGTGTCCTATGTCATAGGGAAACCTCTATCCTGCATCAGGGCCACCAAGGGAACCTTTGTTGCTTCAGCCGCTCTAATTTCTTTTCTGGCTCTGAGAGCCTCTTGTTCTAATTTCTCTATGGTCATCGCCTGTTCATACAGGCTCATGGCCCTGAACTTGGTCATTTTGGGTTCGACCATCCTTTTTGACGCAGACCCCCAACCCTCAAGTCAAGGTCTGCTCAGGATCGTTCTATTTTTGCCCCTTAGTCTGATCGACTCGTTAATTTCCTTCTCGGGAAATATCCTCCACACACACAATGGTGTTTACCACAGGTCCTTATGAATTGAGCCCACGTGAACAAACACTAGGCAGCAACTCAAATCCTCCGACCAAACAATATGATCACGCCTTTCGTGATTTCGTGACTTCGCGACTTCTCCTCCCGAATCTCTCGACCCTTCAACTTCCAAAACCCGAATTTCCAATTCGCCAAAATGCTTGTCACTTCCTCTTCCATGGTCATATCGTGTTTTGTGATTTCGGGAATCTCGTAACAAAATCTCGACCTCCTGTCCCCTGAAATGCCAAACTGCCGAATCCCGACACGTTCAACAATGACTGGCCCCACAACGGACTTTCACACTTTTTTGAAATCTCAGACTTCACAGTTTTGTGAATCTAGACTCAAGGCTCTCCGTCCTCCGACCTCCAAACCCCGAAACTATCCACATGGTTTGACTCCATGAATTGACGAAGACACGCCACCTATCGTCCTTACGATTTCCTTCCTTTGACGTAGACTCCTGCCACTTGTCACCCCTTCGGGTTTTCGGGACTCTCGCTCCCAAAGTGCTACCTCTTCCGTCTCCCGACACCAAAAGTACCAAAATATTGAAACTCTAACCCAATTCTTATCGCAACTACCGACTTCGGGACTTTCGTTTCGCTGTACTCAATTCCTTGTCATTCGGATCCCGAATTGCCGAAATGATCCGACGACTTGGAAATCTTGATCAATGGTTGAAATTAATTCAGGCTATCCAAAGGATGGCTCTATTACGATCGTTATCCCCCTCACATTTTCCATAGATCCAACGATCCCCACTGTTCGAAGGAGTTCTCTTCAGAGAATCTCGACCATCCAACTTCCTTCTGAAAAACCTTCTCCACTAATTCCCCTTAGCAATCCTCTCCACTTTAACTTGGTCTTGGCTCAATGACCAAAGCTCCTCTTCTTCTCTTCAGCACCTTGAAAATTCTAACCCTCCTGAGCTTTACCTTCATAATCTCTAAACTTTCTCAAAGGCATCTGCACACACTCCTTGGGGCACTTCTTCAAATACTCCTAAGTATTTGATCTCCTTGACTATGTGTAACTCTGCAACAACAGTCCTTAGTTATAACTTATAAGGCCTCTCTCTTCTTGCACACACCTTGCATGACTCTTGCGCCTAACTTGCACTTCCTCGGAAGATGAGAAACAACGATATCCCTCCTGAGCTTTCAGAGATTAACTCTAAACCCGTCAACGCACTCCTTATGGACGCTTCACTACACTCCTTGCAGGAACTTTTACTCAAGAAGAGAAACAACTGAAACTCATTCCCTTACTCTCTCAGAATTCAAATGCTTAGCATAAAATTGTACATACATATCTTAACAACAATGCATGACAGAAAGAGTAAACAACCATAAGCATAACATTCAACATATACACACAGAAAACATTATAACACCATGAGTCTGAATTTAAATCTTCATATATTAATTTCAGAACTTCTGTACATGGGTTCTTCTCCATGGCTCTCTGCTTCTTCTCTATGCTCTTATGATTGATTATTGATAATGATACAATGATACCAGGTGAGGGTGTCTATAGTCCATTTTCCCTCTAGCTCCTAAAGCTGTCTAATCTACATTCAAACCTACCTACTTACATTAATTATGCATAAATATATTCTACCTACTACAGATGAGAGTGAATCTCTCATGATCTATTTTACAATGTCTTGACATAAATGTGAGTGAACTTCCCCAGCTACTACATTGATATCTGCTTCCTAATCTTTCAAAAAATTCCAAAAAAACTTTGGCAACATGCTGAAATGTGATAGTGCTTGTCCCAACTATCTTCTGCCTTCCTGTTTGCGTGTCTGCTGACGATTCTCACGATGCTCCTACAACATACTCCCTCTCTTGAAAATATTCATGGATTCATGTTCATGAGTTCTTGCACGGTGTGTCCATGATTTTGAATTTCTGCTTCATTTTCTGAGCTGGCATCTTCAACTGGATGTCCCTTCCATTTGACCAAATATTCAAAATACTCATTTTTTCGGGTCTTCCTGCTGACTCTTTTGTCTAGTATACTTTCCATATGTGGCCTTTCATCTATAGGAATTTGTTTAGTCCACTGAACCTCTGTCTATTCACCCTCTGCTCCTACTTCTTTAGCCTTGTAAGGGTACAAATCTGCGACATTGAATATCGGAGAAATTCCGATCCCATCGGGTAATTCAATCTCGTAAGCATTGGCCCCAAGTTTCTTTATGACCTTACATGGTCCAATCTTCTTCATATTTAGTTTATTATATGTTTCCCTTGGGAACCTATCTTTCCTCAGGTGTGCAAGAATCAGATCACCAACTTCAAATTTAAGTTCTCGCATGTGTTGATCTGCTCTGTGTTTATACTCTTGGCTCGAATTCTGTAATCGTTCCTTCACTTGCCTGTGAAGTTCCTTCATTGCTTCTGCAAAATCTTCTGCACTAGCACTCCTAAATTCATTCTGTCCTAATTCTTTCAATTCAGAAACTCCTCTTGGCTACATTCCATACATAATTTGGAATGGACTCTTCCCTGTGCTTCTGTTGAATGAATCATTGTAAGCAAATTCCGCCTGTGGTAGAATGTGATCCCACTGACTGTGGTGTTTAGTCACTAGGCTCCTCAACAAATCTCCCAAGATTTTGTTCACAACTTATGTTTGCCCATCTGTCTGAGGATGATATGCTGAGTTAAATGACAAACTTGTCCCCAGCTTCTTCCATAAAGTTCTCCAGAAGTGTCCCACGAAATTGGTATCCCGATCTGAAACTATACTCCTTGGCAAACCATGAAGTCTGACGACTTCTTTGAAAAATAGGTTCACAATATGAGTTGCATTGCTGGTTTTCTGACATGGTATAAAATGTGCCATTTTCGAAAATCTATCTACCACCACAAAGATTGAATCAAACCCTCTTTGTGTCCTTGGCATCCCCAATATGAAATCCATGCTTACTGCATCCCACGACCTCTCAGGTATGGGTAATGGTTGATATAGTCCTGTGTTTTTCCTTCTTCCTTTCGAGTGTTGAAAAATTCTGCATTTGTCTACAAATATTTTAACATCTTCTCTCATTCTTGGCCAAAAATATGAGCCATTCAACTTTGCGAATGTTTTTTCATGACCAAAGTGTCCGACCAATCCTCCACTATGTTTTTCTTTCAGCAAATTCTCCCTCATAGAGCAACTTGGAATACACAGTTGATTACCCCTGAATAATAATCCATCCTGGATCATATATTCGGTCCACTGGCTTCTGTCCCTAAGAATTGGATTCTCAGATGCTTTATATGCCTCTTTAAAATTTGGATCATCTCTGTACATTTCCCTGAGGTTATCAAAACCCAAAGTTTTGACCCTAAACTCCTGCATAAGCAAACATTTCCTGCACAAAGAATCAACAACTTTGTTAGCAGTTCATGAGATATGCTTAATTACAAAAGTGAAATTCTGCATGTATTCAACCCATTCAGCATGCTTCTGATTCAACTTATCCTATTGAGTCACGAATTGTAAAGCGTGATTATCGTTGTACAACACAAACTCCTAAGGAACCAAATAGTGCCTCCACTTCTTCAATGCTTGTATGACTGCATAGAATTCCTTGTCATATGTGGAGTACCTAATTTTCGCCTCATTCAATTTCTCACTGAAGTATGCGACTGGTCTATCATCTTGGCTCAAGACCTCTCCTATTGCAAATCCATTGGCGTCACACTTAACCTGAAACGTCTTGTTGAAATCTGGAAACACCAAAATTGGTTGTTCTGTAATCTTCCTTTTCAACAAATTGAAGCTTTTCTCAGCTTCTTCTGTCCAGTGAAAATATTTATGTCTTTTCTTCACCGTGTCCATCATCGGTGTGCTAGTCTCACTGAAATTCCGTATGAATTTCCTGTAGAAACTAGTAAATCCATGGAAGCTTCGAACTTCAAATATATTCTTTGGCGATGGCCAATTCTTAATTGCTTCCACCTTATCTGGATCCATTTTCAGCTCATTTCCAGAGATAACAAAACCCAAGTATATGAGTTATGTCCTCATAAATGATGAATTCTTCACATTTATCAGCAATTTATCTTGCTGCAACCTCCTCATCAATGTAGCCAAATGCTTCAAGTGTTATGTTTATGTTCTACTGTAAATCAGTATGTCATCAAGATATACAATGATGAATTTCCCGATGAATTCCTTCACGACTTCATTCATCAGCCTCATGAAAGTACTTGGCGCATTTGTTAAGCCAAATGGCATAACAAGCCATTCATTCGTCTTGAATGTTGTTTTCCACTCATCACCCTCTCTCATACGAATCTGATGATAGCCGCTTTTCAAATCAATATTTGAAAAATATTTTTCTCCACTCAGGCAATCCATCAAATCATCCATCCTAGGAAATGGAAATCTATATCTGATGGTAATCTTGTTGATTTCTCTTGAGTCTATACACATTCTCCAGCCTCCATATTTCTTTGGACTGAGCACTGTCGGAACAGTGCATGGACTCAGGCTTTCTCTAACCAATCCCTTGTCCATTAACTCCTAGACTTGTCTTTTGACCTCTTCATTATCCTACGGTGTCAATCTGTACGCTCCTTTGTTTGGTAAGCTAGCTCCAGGTATAAGATCGATGTGATGACTTATGCTTCTGATCGGTGGCAATGAACGAGGTAATTCATCCACTACTATATCAACGAACTCCTCCAACAACTTCTAGATTTATTCTAGTAAATCATCCACTCTCGTACTGGTTAAAACAATTCTAGGCTTCCTGACCACAATGAATTTCATATCCTCCTTCTTCTTAACCTCTGTAAGGAGTTCCTTCCCACTCATGACAAGTACAATGTTGCTTACCTCTAGTTTCATTTCTTTATCCTTAATCGGAAGCAACATGTGAGTTCTCCCATTTTTCTCCAGGGTGTATGTGTTCATTCTCCCATCATGAATCACATTCCTATCATATTTCCATGGTCTACCTAGCAATAGATGACAAACATCCATGGGAATGACATCACATAGTATTTCATCCTTATATCCTCCTATTTTAAACTCAACTGAACATTGTTTAGTGACATTTACCTGATGTCCTTTTTGTAGCCATGAAACTCTGTATGGACTTGGATGCTCAATAGTCTCTAGCTCCAGATTTTCTACCATCTCTGTAGAAATGAGATTGTCTGTGCTACCACTATCCACAATGACCTTGCATACCCTGTCTCTCATCTTGCAAGCAATCCAAAAAAGTTTGTTCCTTTGGACCGGGTTCTCTGCCTCCTTCTCTAAGGTTAAAAGAACTTTTCTCATCATCAAGGACCTTCCACCTTCATCATCTTTTGCCTCAACATTCTGCCTTTGTGAGACGGAAATGTGAGTTTCACCACCTTCTTTCTTCCTGTCTGGACATTCATAAGACTTATGTCCATTCTTTCCACAGGTAAAACATTTTACTTCCCCTCCTTGGCCTCTTCCTCTTCCTATGGTTCGAGGAAAAGTATTTATGTCAACATACTGTCCTCTCTGTGAGATTCCTCCTCTCTCAGTTTGGGTTTGAGGTTTCTTCCCCTCTTCTTTATATTTTTGAGTCCTATCTTGGACAACTGCTTTGCCTCTAGCTTGGCTTCTACCTCAGCCTCTTTGATCTTGCTTTCGGCTCAGCTTCACTTCAGATTTTAGAGCCATATGATAAGCATCCTCCACTGTTCAAAGGATCATCATGCTCATATCGTCTTGAATGTTATATCTCATACCATTCATGTACCTGGCAACTTTCTCATCATCTCTCTCCCAATGACCCGCTCTGATGTTTATCTTGTAGAAATCTTCAGTGTACTCTTTTAGTGAACTCAACTTATGTCTCAAATTCTGCATCCTCCGAAATAGAGTGATTTGATAATCCTTGGGAATGAATTTTTCTTTCATCTTCGCAATCATTCTATCCGAACTGTTAATTTTATGCTTGCCTTTCCAGCGTATGTCAGCTTGTAGTTCATCCCACCATAATGCTGCATGTCCTTTAAATCTGGTGACAACATGTTTGAACTTCTTGTCTTCCTCGACATCTTCATAATAAAAATACTTATCCAGAGCTCTAATCCAGTCTAGAAGCTCTTCAACATCCAGGTTTCCTTCATATACCGGAATGCCCATTTTTTCCCTGGCACCTATCCTTGCAACAACCCTAAATAGGCGGTCATCTGTTGTATCTTTTGCTACAACAGTTTCTTCAGGTCTAGCTTCATTTTCACTTTCAGCCTCACTGATATCCCCTACATCGATTGTTCACCTCTGTGTTGTCTCCATGGCATCAAGCCTAGCACATAGTTCACGCATTTCTCTCTCCACTGCTGGATCAGGCATTGGCCTCTCTCTCCTTCTCAGCGGCATTGCTGAGAACACTTTTCTCTACTATAGAAAGGAAAGAAATCTTTATGTGCTCTTGATACCACAACTGATGTGTACCAAAGTACTTCTTCTTTTCCCTCTCTCTTCCTCTGCCTGAAATATACAAACAAAGTCAAGCTCTGATACCACTTTGATGCAAACCCCCAACCCTCAGGTCGAGGTCTGCTCAGGATCATTCTATTTCTGCCCCTGAGTCTGATCAACTCGTTAATTTCCTTCTCGGGAAATATCCTCCACACACACAATGGTGTTGACCACAGGTCCTTATGAATTGAGCCCACGTGAACAAACACTAGGCAACAACTCAAATCCTTTGACCAAACAATATGAACGTGCCTTTTGCGATTTCGCGACTTCGGATTTCGTGACTTCATGACTTCTCCTCCCGAGTCTCTCGACCCTTCAACTTCCGAAACCCAAATTGTTGATTTTCCGAAATGCTTGTCACATCCTCTTCCATGGTCGTATTGCGTTTCGCAATTTCGGGAATCTCGTAACAAAATCTCGACCTCCTGTCCCCCGAAATGCCAAACTGTCGAATACCGACACGTTCAACAACGACTAGCCCCAGAATGGAATTTTACACTTTTTTAGAATCTCAAACTTCATAGTTTCACGAATCCAGATGCAAATCTCTCCGTCCTCCGACCTCCGAACCCCGAAACGGTCCACATGGTTTGAATCCATGAATTGACGAAGACACGCCACCTGCATTCCTTGTGATTTCTTTCCTTTGACGTAGACTCCTGCCACTTGTCACCCCTTCAGGTTTTCGAGACTCTTGCTCCCAAAGTGCTGCCTCTTCCCTCTCCTGACACCCGAAGTACCGAAATCCTGAAACTCTGACCTAATTCTTATCGCAACTCGCGACTTCGAGACTTTCGTTTCGCTGTACTCAATTCCTTGTCATTTGGATCCTGAATTGCCGAAATGATCCGACGGCCTGGAAATCTTGATCAATGGCTGACATTAATTCAAGCTATCCAAAGGATGGCTCTATTTCTATCGTTATCCCCCTCTCAGTTTCCACAGATCCAACGATACCCATTGTTTGAAGGAGTTTTCTTCAGAGAATCTCGACCATCCAACTTCCTTCTGAAAAACCTGCTCCACTAATTCCCCTCAACAATCCTCTCGAATTTAACTTGGTCTTGGCTCAATGACCAAAGCTCCTTGTCTGCTCTTCAACACCTTGAAAATTCTAACCCTCCTAAGCTTTACCTTCATAATCTCTAAACTTTCTCAAAGGCTTCTGCACGCACTCCTTGCGGCACTTCTTCAAATACTCCTAAGTATTTGATCTCCTTGACTCTGTGTAACTCTGCAACAACAGTCCTGTGATCACTCACCACCTTAGTTATAACTTCTAAGGCCTCGCTCAGCTCGTGCACACCTTGCACGACTCCTGTGCCTAACTTTCACTTCCTTGGAAGATGAGAAACAATGATATCCCTCCTGAGCTTTCAGAGATGAACTCTGAACCCATCAACGCACTCCTTACGGATGCTTCACTGCACTCCTTGCAGGAACTTTCACTCAAGAAGAGAAACAACTGAAACTCATTCTCTTACTCTCTCAGGATTCAAATGCTTAACATGAAATTGTACATACATAGCTTAACAACAATGCATGACAGAGAGAGTAAACAACCATAAGCATAGCATTCAACATATACACACAGAAAGCATTATAACACCATGAGTTTGAATTTAAAGCTTCATATATTAATTTCAGAACTTCTGTACATGGGTTCTTCTCCATGGCTCTCTACTTCTTCTCTATGCTCTTATGATTGATTATTGATAATGATACAATGATACCATGTGAGGGTTTCTATAGTCTATTTTCCCTCCAGCTCCTAAAGATGTCTAATCTACATTCAAACCTACCTACTTACATTAATTACGCATAAATATCTTCTGCCTACTACAGATGAGAGCGGATCGCTCATGATCTATTTTACAATGTCTTGACATAAATGTGAGTGCACTTCCCTAGCTACTACAGTTATATCTGCTTCCTAATATTTCAAAACATTCCAAAAAAACTTTGGCAACTTGATGAAATGTGTTGGCGTTTGTCCCAGTTGTCTTCCGCCTTCCTTCTTGTGTGTCTATTGATGATGCTCGTGATGCTCCTACATCATTTTCTACTACCTCATCCCAATCCTGGGCATTTTTCGTGAAGACTTTATCTTCAATTTTTTTGTGGGCGTATGGCCAGCAGGATGACATTTGCGAAGCATGTTGTAAGACAAGGCCCTTTGGATCATGCTTGCAAAATCAAACTGTCTGGAACCTCAACTCAATTTGGATCAACCCTTCTTGTTTTGATTGAGCTTTATCTTTAACCAAGTAGAAAACTACATGGAAATGATAGGGAATGAACACACGCTTATTTTCCTTGACTAGACTGGCATTGTAGCCTTGCAGGATGGTCTGGTAGCATATTTATTCCACTACAAGCTGGTCTGGGACATGCACTGGTAGGAGATGTGGTGCTTCGTTGGCCTCAAACACCCTGATGTAGGTGTCACGCTCATCCAAGTACCAATGGACTACCTTTGATAACATCTTCTTGGCCGCAACCGATAGTCTCAGGCATTATTTCTTAAAAATAAAGAAATAAATTTGTGTGATGAATTCATCGTAGATGAGGGAGTAAGACTTTTTTACCTGTTTTCCCACAACACGCTAAAGTAAACATGGGCTGAGAAATCTGCAACATGCCATCTCATATTCATGTCGACGAAGATGTTTCGGGTGCACATGGCGTCGAGAAGATATGAATCCCTGTAGAAGGTTGGTGTCTCTCCTTATTTCGGCATCTGAGCCTGTTGTATACAGATGCTTAGTTGTTTATAAATGATCGCCCCCCAATTGAAACCACTCCCAGATATTGCCACTATGTAAGCTAAGTGCATGCATGCTTATTAAAATATGGAGCAGTCCTTCTCTCCATATAATCGGCAGATGAGAGCCATCAAGTAAATGTATGTCTCCATTAAGTTGGCCATCTGGTACCAACCAGTGCTATGGCTGGTGTATTTATTGTCTTCCCTCCACCCTGAGGACATCACCTAGCTGGTGTCATGACGCTCGTAGAACTTCATGATGAAATCTGTATTCAGCTACTCCTTGGGGTCTCAGAGTTTGTAGTATTTCTAGACCTATACCAGAAGGAACACCCTGACACACCCACCATTGTCATCATTGATTAAACACTTATGTGTGTCTGTGTGGCAATGAGCCACTTCAGAAGTTCTATACAGGGACAAACAAGGGTTCTTCTTGCTACCATATGCAGGTATGACCATTGGATATTCGTAAACACCTCATCGTCAAGCACTCTCACATATGGGTGATTGTGTGGGATATATTCCAGGTATTCCTCCCGGATGATCTTTTTAAAGAGATCTCCCCAATTTGGGAGTGCCGCCTTGGACCCTTTGCTTTCCTCTGTATCTCCAAAGGCCAAAGGCTAAATAAAAACCTTCTTCGTTGTTGTTTTGATGACAGGTTCCGGTCTTGGAGTGTATTCCAATTGTTTTGCGACCCCTGGAGAGGAGCCTTCGCCTACCTCTGGTTCCTTCAGCTTCATCACCCTCAACGATCATCTAGTGGTTGTATTTCTTGGTGGAAATGTTCCTGCAATTCAAATAAACCTTTAGAGACTATGTAAGGAACAAAACCAGATAAAAAATATATGAAATATAACCATGTAAAATCCATAGACTTGGATACATACCTGTAAATCTTGCTAAAACTAGTTATTTGATACTCACGGGATCTCTGTAGCTTTCAAATTACTCATCTTGCTTCTTTGAATACTCTGAATTTCCTTGCGCAGAAGGATTTCATTTACAACAACTCAAGAGAATTTAAACCAGGGAAGAACTTACCGTGTCACATAAGCCATTCAATTCGGGTGATGAGTGAAATTTAAACAAATATGTTGTTGAATATATGCAATTTAAATTCATCGTGGGTTGACGGCGGAGGCACGGAGGGTGATGTGTTCTATCAGGGATTTTAAACGGTTGTTTTGATTGGAGCACGAGGTAGAAACTAATGCGGGATTTGGTATTAATTAGCCTCTTAAATGATCAAAATTAGATCGTATCTAACACTAAAACGTCCCATCGTGTCCCTCTCTCAGTGGGTGGATCGAGGATGGTGATGTGCTATGAATGTTTTCATTGATGTCCTTCTACAAAAAATCTCCGAAGCCGATCGATTCCACCGTACAATGCTACCGTGGAAAAGCTGACTCAGAGGTGTGACTTGGACTTAGGGAACCAAGAATGACTTGGGGTAAAACTAGACTGTACGGTTCTCTAGTCTGGTAAAGACACGTGGCGGTGAAGACTGATGACCTAATTCCTGTGTATTAATCGAATTCGTGACTTTCCTTAAATCATTCATTTTAAAACAAACCTTATCTTATCGATACTGAAAGCGTATCCAAGTTCAGCGATTGACGATAAACCTATAACTCATTTTTTTCTTCGGATGAACTTCCTCAAAAAATTCTTGATGCTGAAAATGCATCGGGGATCGACGATCGGGAGTATATTTTAGCACGGTCAGAATGTTTGTGGAAATCCTTTGAGGCTTTCCCCAGTTCCGATAAGCACGTCGGGCATCGGCTATTGATGATATCTTTTCTTTGTTTGTTAACATCTATTTCTCTCATATTTTATTGATGCCGAAGGGGATCAGTTACCAGAAATATCCTTATGCCATACTTGACATAAAACAAAAATTCATTTTGCTGATACCGATGAAGATCATTGTTTGGCAATTGAGGTTTCCCCAGTGGTGTTTTTTTCATCTTTGAATTCTTTCCGATGTCAAATTTGAGCGCGTCGGGTGGAGTGTTTTGGTTGTTGATTCTTTATTTAGGTGTTAAATCTTTTTAATTCATGGGGTTGCATAAGTTCAAACAAACCTGAAAGTCTAATGAGAGTCAAGAAAATAAGAAAAGACAAACATTTCTTAAAATGAAGTCGAATCAAACAGTGCAAAGATCAAGTGGTACCGAAAAAGTGAAAAATTGACATAGGTTTTTTAGGGTGTGATGAGTGTTCAACACAACCTACAGAAACCCTAAACCAATATTCCATATATATATAGAAATCGAAAATCTATTGTTAGAGATAGAGACTAGAAGGATAATAATAAATAGGAATTTGGGACACTTGGGATCCTTTTTTGGAATTGTCATGGCTTTCCATGGCGTAAAGGTCCTATGATAAGTTGGATCCTGAGTGGTATTGATATTATCTATCTAACTGAAACTTGGGAGCATGAGTCTAAGGTCCCTAACATGGAAGGATTTGTCTTGTGGTCGGCATGGAACAAAAAATC
>SNQJ01S0034826.1:25368-40398 GCA_010110895.2 Picea sitchensis | reverse complement strand
AAAAAGAAAATTAAGGTATTATAAAGATGTAATCAACCCTAATCTAGAAGATCAAAATTATCTATCTGTTTTTCCAAGTGTAAAGAAAAAAATAAGCATTTCTAAGATAAGAACAAATTCTCACGAGCTCCATAGTGAAACTGAGCATTGGCCAATTCCTAAAACACCATGGGATGAAAGAATGTGTCACCTTTGTGACACTAAGAAGGTTGAAGATGAAAATCATTTTCTCTTAGATTGTCCAACCTATACCCATATTAGATCTCATTTTCAAAATATTGATCACACTCCCAACCTTCCTAACCTCTTAACTCAACAAAAGTATGGTGAACTTGGAAAGCTTCTCTTAATGCTTTTCGAGCACATAAACAAAATTCTAAAGTATCACAAGTAATCACTTACCCTCTTAAGGTCCGATAGACCAATTAGGTCTTAGTGGACGTTAATCATCATCATCATCATCATCATCATCGTATAATCTTTTTTAAATCCACCAAATCATCATCTTTGTATTTGTTTGTACTTTTATGACTTCTTCATCCCTAATGCATACATGGTCATTTTCTTTCGAGCATAGGTCTCAATTGTCTCAATTGGGGAGATAATACCAATATGTTTATGTTGGGGATGGGCAAGAATTTGATTATAGAAATTGAAAAATTACATCGAGTTAAAGAAAATTTGAGTATTTTGAAAGAATAGACACTATAATCTTGGATTTTTTTGGGTCTGAGTTTCAATTATTTTTTATTATATATTTAACATGAATTTTTTGTTATATATTTAATATGATTTTATTTAATTATTTTTTATTATATATTAAATATGATTTTTTTTAGATAGCTGGGATTAATATTAATATGTCACAAAATATAGCATGTGGCCTTCCACTTGGGAAACCAGGACCCTATTAATTTAAAAAGGCTCTTATTTTTGCTTTAAAGAGTTGTTGATAGATTTTCAAATTATCTAGGAACTTGTACATATTCTGAACTATCCTAATAATAATAGAAAATAAAACATATAACATCTATTCAAGGTTGATAATAGTGCCTCTTTGTGCTTCTGACAAAGATAAACATGGGTGGTTAGCCTTGTGAACCAGGTCCTTGATTTTTCCAATAGTGCATGGTCATTTGAGTCTCAATGTCATCATCTAGTAGAATTGAATTGGAAGAAGTACTTGAAAATGATGGGACTTGGTAAATTTCTTTGATTGATTTGTGCTAGGCCTCTTTATTTTCATTGACTATGATCTCAATATGTAAATCTCTCTACACATTGCATCAAATTTCTTGTCCAACACATTCAAGTTATGTAGAATGGCTTGTTATTGGGAACCCTTCTCCTCCACCACCTATGCAACAGAGGCCTTGATCAACTAGTAGAGCTTGGTGATGTTGAAAATTTTTGTGTCCCTTGCTCTGGAGAATTTAGTCTTTGGAACCCACTCCTTAAATTCTTCCTCTAGCTGACCCTTGAAAATTTTTCTCCTTTTTTGTCGGATTTCCTGCTCCATATGGGTAACCACAACTTTGGTTTCTGTAGAGAATCTGCAATGAAAATCCATGGCATCTCTCATGGCCTCATATTAGGCTTTGGTGATGCATTGGGGTACTTGTTGGGAAGGGAAGTGCTTGATAGAAGTGGAATAATCTTTATTGAACCCATGCTTGTTAGATCTAGGACTAGACCCTTTGCCAACAATCGGCATTGAAGGGTGCTTGCAATTGAAAAAACAAATATAGAGGGATAACTATGAAGGGGAGGGGAAGGGTGTGAAAGGTTTGGAGATATTAAATAGGGGGCTAGAGTGAAGTCTAACATTCCCAAGCTAGGAGACAACAAAGGAACTCAGTGTAGGATTTCGGTCTTCCATGGATAACCAGAGATTGGGCACGTTCCTAGACATTAAAAGGGGTCGAAGATGAAATCGAGAAGAGTTGTATCCAAAGATGATAAGGAAAATTTAAACATAGTCAAGAAATCATGGGAAGATAGGGCCACAAAATATTGGGGCCATGAGTGTCAGGGGTGTTAGAAAATAGAGGTCACAAAAGTTAGCATTCGAGGAAAGTGATGGGGGGAAGGGATAGAGGGAGGGATGGACACATGAGACAGGGGAATGAAAACCCATGTTGAACTCACCTAGATCTCCAAAATAACTAGTCTCCAACTTCCAGATTTAGTGTGTTGTAGAAAAGAATCCATAGTAATAGAACTAAAAAGGGTTGAAACAGAAAACAAGATGTGTAAAAACGAAACACTAACTAGAAAAAATAGAATTGAGCAATTGGAGCTAGACTTGGAAGGGAGACCACCACCATCATTGCACCTTGGAGCTTCTTCTACTACCACGAACTATGTGCCTCTTCCATTAGAAGTAGTTATAAAAAACTTAGTCTCTATCTCTTCCATGATGACACATGATGTTCATCTTCATTTCCTAACCATATAGTCCTTGTCTCTTCCATGATGGTGTACGATGCCCATCTTCCTTTCCAAATCATACCCATAACTGTAGGGATGATGGAATTTACTAATCACCTTTGTCCTTAGATATCTCCAATTTCTCATGACATTAACATGCCCCAATCATACCCATAACTACAGGGATGATGGAATGTACTAATCACCTCTGTCCTTAGATATCTCCAATTTCTCATGACATTCGCATGCCCCATTATACCAGTTGGACTCCAAAAGACAACTAGTGGTGTCTTAACATTGGTATGTGACACTCCATCAGATGTAATATGATTTTATATCAATTCGATATAAAATATATATATTATTAAAATTGCAATTATCAAATTAATGAGTTATAAATGTGATTATGTTAATATTTCTAATATCTCATTTTTACATTCTTTTGATATATATGTATATATATGGTGATATAGCGACAGGCCACTTTTATATTAACTTTATTCATGTCACTTTTATATTATCTTTATTTTAACATTTTATGTTTAAGCCCGTTTTTAGAATGGAGTCTCAAGTGGAAAGGTTCCACCCTGACATGGTTTGGAAAAAAGAAATAAGAGAATAGATATGTATTTTAAGATGAGGGTAAAATAAATACGAGAATACAATTTTAAATATTTATTATAATATGCTCATCCATTAGGTGAAGTTCATTCCTTTGAACATATAGAATAGGTGTTGTCTAGTTGTTTTATACAATAGTTTTTTTTGTTGGAATTTGGTGATATAAATTTATATAAATCATTATTTTTTGTTATTCAAAATCCATTTTTAAATGCAAAAATGGATTTAACATGCTAAAAAACTCCTGAAGTGTTCGGATTATATAGAAATAATCATTCAAATCTACAAATCTAATAATTTCTCTCCAAATTTTGAACAAATATCTTCGAAAAAAATCGTTATTCCATAGAACATTTAACCTACAACTGTAAAATATAAATAATTTATAAGGTAAAAAGTGTACCAGAGGTTAATTCCTAATTCATTGTATATGGATTTAGTGATTGAATACCACTTTATATGCACCTTGCATTTTGCATTCATGTTTATTAACTGTATATTTCTTTTATTGCTACTATTTTTTATGCATTTTTATTCAATATGGTTACATATGTCTATATTGATTGGATATTATTTTCCATTTATTTTTTCTTCCTACATATTATTGAGTGATATAAAAACATATTATTGAGTGATATAAAAGAAGGGAAACAATAGTCTAAAATGTTGTTTTAATGTATATTGTTTATCTTATAATGTATATTATTGAGTGATATAAAAGAAGGGAAACAATAGTCTAAAATGTTGTTTTAATGTATATTGCTTATCTTATATTTTAGTTTAGGAGTGTTTTTAACATATTTTTGGATTTATTTTGAAGTTTTAATGTTAACTTGAATGTTATCTTTAATTAGGTTTATGGAGTCCATAGGAATAAGACTCATCATTATAGGAGGTGGATTATTTGAAACTATCCTAAATTTATGAGTGTTTTTTTCAATCTATTTTTGTATTTATTTTGAAGTTTTAATGCTAACTTGAATGTTATTTTTAATTTGGTTCATGGAGTCCATAGGAATAAGACTCATCACTATAGTAGGTGGATTATTTGAAAATATCTTAACAAGCATAGTTGAAACTATATGGAGGTCACAAGTTCAAATCTAAAGGGCAGTAGGGTATGTATACTGAGTCTTCAAATCATTGTGTAGAGGGAGTCCCTTGTCCCACAAATAAAGGGATCTAGGACATCAATTTGGCATCTGGATAGCTTGTGACCTTAAATTTGGTTATTATTATTTTATTTATTATAGTTGGTCATGATTTTAATTGGGGACAAGCGAACCTACAAACCATGTGCGTCAATATAGTGGAAGACAAACATTATCACAAGATTAAAGCTATAGTAGAATCAAATTCCATCGATCATGAGAAAAAATATCTAGATATAGATAGATCCTCATGTATGAGAGCATGTGATGGACACATGTACATCAAGGAAGCAAGAACAAGCCATGCTAGCAATATTGACTCACAAATAATTGTCACAACACTTGTTATTAGGGAAAACCTAAAGTTGACAAGGTAGGAGTAAACATTGCATCAAATTGATATTTATATCACAACCACTTCATAGATTGTGATAGTTGATGAGAAAGGATCAATTGATTGTCAATTTAGTAGGTGGATACACAAAATATTGATAAACATGTATTTTAGTGGTAGAGCATGGTGACGAGAAGGATCAAAGTTGGATTTGGAAGTAATGATGAATTGAGTTAAGAGAAGAAAAGGATGATAATAGGAGGTGTCTAAAAACCAACAAAAATGATCAAATTGACATAGAAGGAAACTTTAGCATTACATACAAGAGGAGGGAAAATGATTGGCTTGTTTCAATAGGGAAATATTCCTTAACTAAGTTCTAAAACACCAACCTAAACATTTCATTTGTGGAGGATTGGGAGTGCTAGTCGGTCTGGGACCCAGATGAAGAGTTGGAGAAAAAATAACTAGAAGCTCCTCCTAAAGATTCAATGCCTAAGTAGGAAACACTACTAAATATGATCAAATTTGCCATGATTTTTTGTTGCTATTGCGACATGTTTTTGTTGAACTTGCCACGAAAGTGGGTCTTATTTTTTGTAGATCTTTTTTCATCGCTCTATCAACGACCCAAAACTCGTCGTGGAAATATCCATGAAATATGGTTGCCACATGTCATTTGTTTGGTAAGAATTTCTTCCATCTTTTTTTTTTACAAACCTTCATCTATATAGAGACAAAACTTCGTCTGTATAGTGACAAACATTCACTTTTGTTTCCACGAGAATGGTATATTTGCCACAATTGTTCGTCTCTATATAGATGAAAAATCATGGAAAAACACATATGAAAAGTTTTTGTTGCAACAAGAATGTTATATTTGCCACGATTTTTCATCTCTATATAGATGAAAAATCAAGGAAAAACACAAATGAAAAGTTTTTGTTGCGACGAGAATGCTATATTTGCCACTATTTGTCATCGCTATATAGACAAAAAATCGTGGAAAAACACAAATGAAACGTTTTTTGTTGCCATGAGAATTCTATATTTCCCACGATTGTTCGTCACTATATAGATGAATGTTCGTGGGAAAACACAAATAGAAAGTTTTGTTTTCCATGATAATGTTATATTTGCCATGATTTTTCATCTCTATATAGACAGATGTTCGTGGAAAAACATAATTGAAAAGTTTTTTGTTTCCACGAGAATGATATATTTGGCACGATGATTTGTTGCTAGATAGATGAATGTGCTAGAAAACACATGTATGCCAACAAAGGACGAACACCTGCAGTAACCACTCACACAACCAGATCAAATATCAACACACTTATGTTTTGTCGTGGTAAAACCCCTACATGGAAACATCCACGGCCCCAACCAATGCGGCCACTTTGAGTAGTTTATTAATGAAAAAGAAAAAGATTATGTAGAGAGATTTTACAAGAGAGTTTCTCCCAATCGATCATCGGCAAATGACCCTCCATGATCTTTAAATAGAGACATGGACCAATTAGGTGTTAAGCCACATATGAATGGTCGTTAAGATCAAGGAAAATATGAATCGTCGGATCACTCTATGTCGGGAACATATCGTGACCATCGGATTTCCTAACAACAAATGCATACTAATGCATACTAAAGAAACACACTAAGAAACACACTTTTACCTAACGACACATTAGACGAAGTAGATTTTAACTAACTCCTAAGTGTCTAAATATCCTAACATCCCCCCTTAATAAAAATTTGGGATATGATTGAAGGATTTAAAATAGTGACACAGTAGTGTTATAACCCTAATTTACACAAGACATGCATACCTGGCATCAGGCCATCTCACTTGCCATTTTTTCCAAGCCACCATTGAACAACTCTTCTAAAAAGACATCCTTTTGAAGGCATACACACCCTGCACCATTGTTGCCCGCGTATATATGCTAGCTAACCCATTACAACACGCGTATACTGACAAAAGAACAAAAAATAGAAAGTTGCAGACGAAATACATATTTTCGGGTAATTGCCTAAACCATTTGACCACACATAGCCAGTCACTCAACCAGATAAATACTCTCTTCCAGCCTATAAAAGAAGAGGTAGGGGTCCCATTTGGAACAGAGAGAAAATAATAGCAAAGAAACTTTGCCCTTTTTTTTATTCCCCTTGCCCCAATATTTTGTAACCATTTTGTGAGGAGAAGCGTATGTGGAAGCAGTTGGTGCATAGTTGAAGAGGAGACCAGGACTAGATTCAAGGAGGAGGAGTTGTGAGATTAATAAAAATAACTACTTTTCTCATCCTGCCATATGAGGTGTTCAATATTTAGTTTTGATTATATTTTATTAGAACCTATAACCCCCTAGTTTATATATAAGATGCATGTTCGTAGTTCTTTGTTTGTTTGTATGTGAATATAGGTTGTATTTGGAAGGATACTTACAGTCGAGGAGCAACTGAATGCAAAAGGATAGACACCAAATGCAGAGTTCAAGGTACAGTTAACAGATCCATTTTATGCTTGTGTTTTATGCATGAATGTGGGGTCTATGCTGGGATGATAGTAAAAAGTAAGAGACTTTAGACGGTTATTTCTGCATGCATTATTGAACCCTTAGTGCTAGTCTGTAGGGGGTTTTCCCACCCACAACAGAATTGGCGACTGTACTGGGGAAGATATCTAGGGTTTTGGGGGATACTTTTTAGGTGTTTTAAATTGGTTTTATTACCTTTTTCTGAGTTTCTGCAAGAGTCTGAGTTTGTAGGGATTCTGGTCTTCCATACTAGTACTCCCTGCTTTGATTTTTGGACTTTTTTTTTCTTTTTGGGGAATTTACAAAGGTATACGCAGCCTATACAAGGCCTCCATGCGTATATACGTGCCCTACCTCTAGACAACCCACATACACATGCTGGCTGTTGAAGTGTCAGTAGCATGCCTGAGTTCGGAAAATATTTTTTTTGGGAGAGGTAGTCATCCTCTTCCCTGTCAGAAGTGATCCTTCTCAGGGCTTTTCTTGATCAAGTCCTGGTCTCTATTATTGCAGTCTATAGCCTAGGTGTAACCTCAGATTATCTTTTCATAATCAAACTTTCCTTGGATTTTCTTTTGTCAAAGTAAGTTTTTGTGTCTTTAAGGGATTCTGGTCTTCAATACCAATACTCCCTACTTGTCCTTGACTTCTTGTTTTTCATTTTTTGAGGAGTTGCAGAGGTGCACATGGCCTGTAGTGGGCCTGCACGTGTGCATACATTCCCTTCCCTTGGACATCCCACATTAAGTGTCAGTATCGTGCCTGTTGAGATTTTTTTTTTTTAAGAAGAGGCAGTAATCCTCTTCCTTGTCAGGAGTCCCACTGCTCAGGGGTTTTCTTGATCTAGCCCTGGTCTCTATCATAGTAGTCTATAGCCTGTTATCCCTGATTTTTAGGGATAACCGAGAGATCATGTCTCGAGGCCCATACGTCCTAGACATGGAGTACCGAGAGAAGGAATGACCTAAGCATGGATTTGGAGGGACATTATTTTCTTCTTTCATCAAACTCATCTTGTCAATAGCAGCAACATCCATCACCTTCGGCTTGGACTTGTATCAGAGAAATATCTTGCTCCATGAGGTAATTGGTCCGGGTATCATGGTATGTGTCACTTTTGATCATTATAACCTTTAAATGTATGCATCTAATTCATTTTATCTCTGAAAACTGCTTGGATCTTACATTGGCCCACTTGACCATGCTTGGAGAGATTGAATGGGTGCCCTAGCAAGCCTGTACCCATAGGTTTTGGTTTGCCACTGGGGGATTTCTAAAGATCCATCGTGCGCTCCCGTCATACCACCACTTTTCCATCTTATCTCCCTCTCATCTATCCTTTTCCCCTTGTTTGGGCATTAGGTTGACCTGTTTGTAGGGTTGCACCTTACCTAGTGGGAAGAAGGGGCTAAAGGCCCAGAAGGTAAAAGCAGTTGGTAAAAGATAAAAGCCTAGAAATGAAACCTCGATATGCTTCGCCTAGGGATCCTCGAGAAGGCAATAAAAATACTCTCAGCAAGAAACAAGAGGGACCTGGAAAATTAACAAAGAAGACCTAGTCAAGAGGATAGGGGGTCTCATCACGAGCCAGCCTATTATGTTCATGGGTACCTAACAGCATGACATTGTCGTCATCTAGTTACCATGCCAGGGCAGTTATATTTGGTTGCATGGCTAAGGGAAAGGGGGTCTCATCACGAGCCAGCCTTATCATCTCTGTGAAAGTACTTGTGGGTAACATTGTCAACTCTGGTCACCACACCAAGGCAGTGTCTTCCAGTTAGTCCTTGAATAAAAATAAAAAAAAGAAGAAGAAAAAGAAAATAAGGAAAATAATAAAAGGGCAAGAAAGGGATTGGAAAAATTTGCATCCATGATAGGTTCAACTTGCCTTCTACAAAGGCACCGACAGGTAATATCATGCATCCTAAGCTCTCACTCTACCCGTATGTATGGACATCCCTTAGCCACATCACCTCATTTACATGGCTTGGATGAAACCTCTGGGAAGCTTTCCTTTCCTTATGGATGCTAGCCCAATAGGGTGTCTTGTCCTTTTTCTCGACCTTGTATTGTAGGTTTTTGTAATGTCTTGGAGCTATTGAATGATATACCAGGGTTTTTATGCATATGTTTGATAATATTAATGATGAAATGTGACTAACATTGCTATGATACCTGTGACTAATGAGCCCATGGAGGGCGTAGTTTTTGATGTGCAGGACCATGCCCGATAAAGAGGTACCATTTGGACCGGTACACATGGGGAGATGTTCAGTTTGGACCTCCATGGGGCTAAAGAGCCCATCAGATGGTTGTTGAGACCCTGTCAGAGGGGCAGAGATGAGACAGTGCTTGATCAAGGTTTTGTACCAGAGAAGAAGACGACATCCCATTAAGGCACTTTGGTTGAGCCCAACCTAAGGGGGTTGACCTACTTCCAGTGGAACGTTTCCCTTGGATGTCCCAGGACGTCACCTAGGAGCCATTGACGTCACCTTGAGCGTGTGAGAGTTTGACAAGGAAGCTGACACGTGTGGCATGATCTGGAGGCCCAAAGAGGGACGATGTTTTGTCAATTTGTGTTGTTTTTTCCCTAAAAAGGGCTAACGTCTCCCTCAGTAGGGCTTGACGTCTTGCTTTTCCTCAGTTAGGGTTTTAATTTGACAATTTAATGTAAAAATAGTATGATTTTGGTTTGTAGCCTTGTCGACTATTTTTTATGACCTAAATTTAATTAAAGGTCATTGATACATTATATATTGAGGATTTTTGTCCTCATTTAAAAAAAAACACAACACTCACTCTCCTAGTGAGATCTGATTTTTGCGCCCTACTTGGGTATTTGTTCTTTTGGAGTGAGGCGCACTTGTTGAAGGAAGGCTTTTCTTGGAATTTTTGGCATTTCTCTTGAAGGAATCTTTACAAATAGGGTTTGCAATGCTATTTCATGGTGATATGTATGTGTTTTTTCTGCAAAACTTCTTAATTGAATGGTAGTAGACTTGCATTCTTGCATTTATTTATAAATTTTGTTGATTTAAAACCCTAGGGGATAAACACACAAGTAGGTTGTTATCTCATGTCCCCTAAAAGAGAAATTTTCAACCATTGAAGGAGAAAGGAAGAGCCTAGACATAACTACACTCTCATTTCTCTCTTCCCCTAAGCTAGTCGTACCCTTTAAAGGTCAAGAAGGAAGAAATGTCCCGGGCCTAGGTTATCTACACCTAGGTTCGTCCTGCTTCTAGGGTTTGGTGATAGGGCCTTGCTTTAGCAACACCCTCCCTCATCTCACTCTCGTGTCTTGATTTATCTCTTATGCTAGCCGTTTTTCCAAGTTAAACCTGAGGAAGGAGGAAAGAGCATGAGGCCTTGCTTTAGCAACACCAGAGTGAGCCTCTTTCCCCTAGGGTTTTGCTTTTGTGGCCCTGCCATAGTAGCACTTCAGAACCCTTCCCTCTAGTCCTTAGCCTTTCCCTTCAACCCTTGCGTCCTCCCTTAAACTTGACTCCATTTACCCATTAGGCACTGATCTCAGAACTCCAACGTTGAAGTGATAAGTGGTCAAAACAACTCTCGAAAATTTTTATAATCGAAACCCTAACTAACTACTAACCCTAAAAAGGCTAACGTCACACTTGGTTATTTCATCTTGACGCAACATTCTTTATTTATTGAGCAATTGGATGATGATTTGATGCATTTACTGAACAAGGATTGATTTGATACATTGATTGCCATATCATCTTGATATTTATTGGTGAAGTAATATCATTTCATTGTTGTATTAACAAACATTGACTTCGTCAATATTTATTGTTGCAATTGCTTATGTATTGATATCAAATAGTTGCATGAAGTACTAACCCATTGAATCATAGCCTATATTAGTTTGATGTTGCTTTTTTCTGGGCAGGTGTTCTCATTTGGACCTACACTTCATTATTGGTTGTTTAGCCTGACTATCTGTTTTAGGTGGTGACTTGTGAAGAGGGACCTTTATTCTAACCTTTGAAACCTTAGCCTCTTCAAAAATCTAGGTTACCGGGGACGTCTCCCCTGGGCCTAACCTCCCTAAAAAGAAAGAACCTCCCCATTGTGGTGACATTGGGTGGGGTAGGTTCCTGTTACGCCAGTTTGGCCTCTATCTTCTAGCCTCTTTGACCTAGCTACAAACTGTGTGAGAACATTTTGGCACCGTTGTCGGGGAACACTGAGTCAATTCTCCTCAAAAATGATGAATCTTTGGTAAGCCTTGCCTCATAAACCTTTTCTTATAAGCTTACCTAGCGACTCCACCAGGGTGTTTTCCCCATGTTTCTTTGATAGTTTCAAGAAAACTAATTGGTGACTCCACAAACTAAAAGGAGATTCAATGATCCTCTTTTATCTTTTAGAAGGAAGCCTCCATTGAACTCACCTGTTGTTAAATCACTTTTTGGGCAAAGACTTCCACTAACAATCATGTCTATCTCTTAGACCGATACTATGAACCCGGTTGTCAATAAAAGACAATGGTCATCTACTCTTTTCAAGCCTTTAGACATGACAGCCATACCTGGCTACCCTAGGCAAATGCCACCCAAGTATGAGAAGTGGCTGCCTAAATTTATCGGTACTGATGCAATCAGTGCCGAAGAGCATATGAGAAACTTTTGGGCATTCTTTTAGCTTCACCCCATTAGTGACGATGCTGAAGATCTAGTCATGAAGTTATTTTTCGCTACTCTTTATGATGCCTCAAGGCGCTGGTAACTAAGCCTCCCAGATGGAAGCATCAAAACCATGGATAGACTTGAAGAGGCCTTTCTCAAAAGATGGAGTGTCAAAGAAGACCCTAACATGCTTCTCACAATACTAAATAACCTTGCCAAGTATGAAAATGAGTCTATCCGGGAATTCCATACCAGATTCTAAACTTTACTACTAAGAATTCTCACAAGCCACCATCTGAAAGATGACTACCTCGTGCATATTTACACCAGATCTTTTAGTGGCCAACTAGGATATCTTCTTAGAGACAAAAACCCCCAGTCCATTCAAGAATCCCAAGAGCCCGCTACCAAGATAGAAGGAAAATTCCTTTCATCTAAGATTGAGCCTTTTGCTAACCCGAGAGGAAGAATTGACACTAAACCAAAGATAGTTCACAATGTTGAGCCTACTTCAGATCTATGTACCAGCATGGCCAAACTACAAACTTCTATGGATTATATCATAAAGAACCAAGGGAAAATGATGAACAAAATCGTCAAATTGGAAAGATATTAGACTCAGGCACCTAAGGTCCCGTATAAAGGACAGTTCCAGAAAGGGAACCAATTTTATAAACCAAAGAATGAGCATGATATTTCAAACCCTTTGACCCCTGCAAACATGGTTGATGAAAATCCTTGGTGCCTGGAATGTAGCGAAGAGCAATGGGAACATGAGTGCCCCTACAATAATAGCCATCAACAAGTAAACAACATTGATTGCTTCATGGATTTTCCCCAGATAAATATCACAGAAGTAGAACATCAAGAAGTCATGAAAGAAGCAGCCAAATCAGCAAGAATGGCGGTGATCAACAACCTGGATCAAGAATCACGAGAAAAGAAAAAGAGACAAAAATTTAAGGTATACAAAAGAAAGAATTTGAAACAACCAGCAGCTGATCAAGAAAAACCCCTGCCCATGGAGACACTTCTTCCTGAGACATCCAGAACTACCAAGGTTGATTTGAACTTTGACTTCGAAGGGGCATTATAAAAAATGCATGTAAATTCTCCCCTAAAGGAAGCAATTAATATCCCATCCATCAAGAGATGGTTTGAAACTTTCTTTTCAGGATAAGATGAGACTATGGACCCCCCTATTATGTTACAGGTTGATCACTTCAGGGTCTAATATGGTGAAAACCCTCTTTTCTTCATGACTTTGACGATGAATGGAAAAAATCTCAAAAATTGCATGTTAGATACAACTGTTGGTGCTAACATGATGTCACTCAAAGTTATGCAACAAGTGGGCTTGAAGGTCACCCGAACTTACAAAAATGTGTGAAGCTTTGAGTCTAAATCCATACCCACCCATGGGGTGGTTGAGAATGTTGAAGGTCACTTGAAGGAGTATCCTGAAAAAATGGTCCATATTGATATTGTAATAGTTGATGTCCCAGATGTATGGGGAATGTTGTTATCTAGGAAGTTTGGTGCAATGATAGGTGGCACCCTTGAGATGGACCTAAGATTCTTGCAATTACCTTTAAAAAATGGAACGGTAGGTCGTTTACTCAATGTGCCAATAACTGGGGACCATGTGCAGGATATTATTCACCCCGTCAATGATAATAAGGGTCAAAGCGAGATGATACAAACTCTTCAAAGATATTCTCTAGAATACATGCCCTTTGCAATAGAGGAAGACTTTGATTAGATCGATTGGCCCAAGAAAGAAGATTACCAAAAACTCCTGTATCAATTCAAGAACAAAAAAGTTGGGATGGTGAAGATATTGAAGAAACATGAAGATGACGTACAAATGCACCCATATCAACAAGAGGTTTTTACAGCAGAAGCCCACCCTCCTCCCTCAGCACAATACACCAAGGTTGTCCAAGGAACAACCAAATACAAATTTAGGAAATACAAGGAGGGATACATGGTATGGATGTGGGATACCCAGAAAGGAGAGCCAATTAATGTAAAAGGAAGCACTCGACCATGGCTTGGACCCTTCAAAGTTGGAATGGAATCCATTGACAACTCATACTATCTGTCCACTTTGGAAGGAAGAAGGCACCCATTACCCATCAGCGGGCACCTTCTTAAACCCCACCAAGGTGGGGGGATCTGATCTCATAGGTAAGTGTAGGTAGGTAGATAATTTTTTGTATTATACCATTTGCATTTCATGTTAGTTTTCTTTCACACTTGCATTATTGATTGTTTTATTTTTAGCATATATATATATGTTAGGGTGGCATTACCACCCCATTTTTTTTACTGATGCCCCTATTGAATTTGAGAAGGTCTGCAGGTTATGCCAAAGATGCTGAGGTTCTCATGCGCTCTACGGTGAGCACATGTCTCCGAGTTGGAGCTAGATGTTATCCCTGATTTTTAGGGATAACGAGGAGATCGTGTCTCAAGACCCACAAGTCCTAGACATGGAGTACCGAGAGCAGGATTGACCTGAGCATGGCTCTGGAGGGCCATTCATTTCTTCTTTCATCAGACTCATCTTGTCAGCAGTAGCAACATCCATCACCTTCAGCTTGGACTTGTATCAAAAAAATCTCTTGCTCCATGAGGTAATTGGTCCGAGTATCATGGTATGTGTCACTTTTGATCATTATAACCTTTAAATGTATGCATCTAATTCCTTTTATCTTTGACAACTGCTTGGATATTACATTGGCCCACTTGACTATGCTTGGGGAGATTGAATGGGTGCCCTAGCAATCCTGTACCCATAGGTTTTGGTTTGCCACTGGGGAATTTATAAAGAGCCATCATCTGCTCCTGTCGTACCACCACTTTTCCATCTTATCTCCTGCTCATATATGCCTTTCCCCTTGTATGGGCATTAGGTTGACATGTTTGTAGGGTTGCACCTTACCTAGTGGGAAGAAGGGGCTAAAGGGTGTAATGACCGGATTTTGAATTAACATTTATATTTCTACCAAATTACTTAATTTCTGTAATTTCTATGAGCTTTACAAAGAAGTAAACTTTTCAAATTTTTCAATTTATCTCAACACTTACGCTAACACTTAACACTCACACAAGTAGTATTCGGCAGTAAGAAATAAATCTAGGTAAACAATCCATGAATTTGAATTTACATACCTCACTCTTATGCTATCCGCAGCAGCTTGCTCCCTTCACTTGAACCTGCTCCTTAGGACACCCCAAAACCAGCCACCCTACCGACTAGTACGCCTAGCCCTAGGACATCAATGGATGTC